>PVIA01005021.1:0-124132 GCA_004024845.1 Tonatia bakeri
CAGCCCGCGCTCAATCCACTGAGCTACACCCACCAGGGCAAAACACCTGGTGTTTATTAAACAGCTTCTAAGATACTCCAAGATTTAGTAGTTATACTTTATCCTAAACATGTGTCTTTGACATGGAGACAGGACAGGTTGAGTCACACCTCATAATAGGGACATTGTTTCCATAATCTTAGAGCACACTCCCGTGAATAGGACAAGTTCTACCCCTTGCAGTAGGGCTGCTGATTTAATGAACTGCCTTCAAGCACAGAATAAACCAGCCATGCTGAAAATCAGTCTTTCCTACCTGGGTTGTCACCCCTGACTGAGTAATGAAGACTGAATTTTTATGCTTTTCGGGCCAGAAGACAGGGATGTGGAGAAGGTAGGGTAGCAATCTAAAATACTTTCAGAGCTCACTGACCCTTCATTTCTGCAGCCCACTGGTATCCTGGAGCAAAAGGGACTTGTCCCATCCTACCTCTATTCCCCCATTGCTTGACCCTACTGAAGTTATGACAGGAATGAACTTAATGCTTGGAATAAGGCAAGTGACATTTTAATAGATGATGGCCTAACTATTGTTTGTTGAAAAGCAGGAGCTGACTTACTAGGAGAGGATTAGTACCTAGGTGTGTTCTCAACCAAAGCAGTACACCCAATTAGTCTTTAATTTTGTATACATTCTCCTGCCTGTGTTTTAATGAGGAAACAAGAGACTTTGAGAGCACAAAGTAGCAGTTGTCAAGTGGAAATCTCTATGTTGCATTCTTTCAATGATTATCATTCCACAAAGCCCACTGTGGGCTGAACATTCAAACAAGTGGTTCTGAGCCCGAGCCAGCCAGGATCAGAATTACCCTGCTTCAATGCAAAACATCTTTTCCCAACTAATCTACTTCCTGGGAAAAGTTATTTAGCTGGATTTGAGGCAGTGGCATGCAAAGAAGTTTGGAGAAACACTGGCTCTCTTCCTGTTGCTGCAGAATCAGTCACCGTTGAGGATGAAGTGAGTCTTTTACAAATAATTTAACTTGAAGATGGTGGAACTCCTGCCAGGCAGCAATGTAGCAGAACAGAAATGTGGGTCAGCACAGAAACTGTTAGAGTAAGAGAGAGAGAGATAAGGCCAGTGCTGCCACCATAACCCTGGTGCTTTTCTTTCCGGAGTCTCTCATTCACATTCAGTTTAATTGAGAAGAGTTTAGAGAGTCTGGTTCCACAAGAACTTACTGTGTTCTCGTTTGCTTTCCTCTACCCCAATGGCACTGATTCCTAACTTCCAAGGCTATTTTTCACCTTGGAGAATCCCCTAGTTTTCCTTTTGCAGTCCTCTTAACCTTACCACTTACGACACCATACTAGAAGCTAGATTAGAGGGTGCAACTGTTGAAATTAATAATGGCTAAATATGTAAAAATATAACAACAACAGTACTTACATGGCACTTTCTGCTGGCCCTGTTACAAACAGTTTACATGTATTAACCTATTTAATTCTTACAGTCTTTTCAGTAACCTCCTGAGGTAACAAATGAGATATCAGATTCACTAAATGTAAGTGCTATCAAGTTTAAGACTTACCATTATTTTATTTACCAACAAGAAAGAAAAAAATTTCCTATCAACAGTAAATACTTGTTCATTAATCTGAAATTTATACCCCACTGCTCTGTTTCCTTGTCTTTTTGCATATTTCGTTTTAGTGTCAATTTATGTTGTAATCTTATGAAAGATATTTTAATAGGAAGTCAAACCCAACACATGTGGTATACTAAGATTCATACATCTCATTTCAAATACAAACAAATGAACTGAAAATTATGTCACAACTGCCATCTGGCTGACAATGACTGTTATAAGCATCCTGATTTCAGAAATGTTAAAATAATTGTACCTTAGCATCAGAGAAATTATGCCCATTTTGCAGATACAGAAACTGTGGCACAGAGAGATTTAATGTTTTTGCAAAAGTCACCCAGGTAGGTAGTAGCTTAGCCAGCCTTGGAGCTCAGGTGGTCTGGCTTCAGAGCTAATGCTTTTGCTACAGAAAGATTTAAAGAGCTGAATAAGATTCGATCTTGTTCATCTATAAACCATCCCATTTCTTCTGGTAGAAACCAATCAAGACAGGAAACCTCACATCACAAGTCAGCAAATCTATTTTTGAACAACTCTAATTGGAAAAAAGTGCTTCTATATCAAAATTTTGCATTTCTTGATCCATCCTTTAGGATCACACAGGACAAATTCAATGTTTTTCATATGACAGTGTTTTAGTTTTAGTTTCCCAAATAATGAGGGAACTCATTGTATTATGGTCATTCAACAAACATTTGTTGACCACTTACTACATGCAAAACTCTGTACATGGAATTGCAGAGAATCCAAAGAGAATGAAATACAGTACCTACTCTTAAGGAAAGCACAATATAGTAAGGAAATACCCATATACAGAAATAACTACGACACTTACTAAATGTAAATGATGAGAAGTCCAGAAAATGGAATTTCGATGAATGAAGATGTTACTTCTAAAGAGTCAGCAGGAAGACTTCAGAAAGAAAGCAACAAGTAAACTGGAATTTAATATCTATCTGTCAGGACTGATATCAACTTATGCTGTAGAACTGTAGATACTCGACCTAATGTAATAATGCAGAAATGTTATTTTGAAGTTTACTGAATTCTTTTAAATGATTTTTTCTGGATAAGTTTAGTCATTGGATTTTTTTCTTTCATTTTCTTTACTGTGTATAGCTCTCTACCTCTTCTTCTCTGACACACACCTCCATGCAGCACCATTGAAGTAAGCTTCAAGAGGATCTCACTTAATATTTTTCAAAATCTTAGAAGTAGAATCCTTTTAATTTTTTTAAATCTTCATCCAAGGATACATTTATTGATTCCCTGACAAGGAATGGAGCCTGTGACCTTTAGGCTTACAGGACAATGCTCCAACCAAGGGAGCCACACCAGCCAGGGCTAGAACACTTTTTAAAAAATGCAATTGTAGATGTGACCCAAATAGAGAAATGCAGTGGTTCTGTTTTAGTGAAACTGGGGCAGGAACTTGGAGCCTTGCTTTCTTGGCCTTGAAGCACCTCTGCAGAACAATGAAAATCACTCCTCACTCCCTGTTTAATGGTTAAATTTAACTGGAAAATAGTTAGGCAGTCCATGTTTGAACATTAAGGTCTTTGTCTTATGAGTTCCAAAGGGGTAGATCTAAGATATAGACATTCCAACAGCAATGCTTTTGGCCAAGGTATTTGAAGAATCTTTACAAATTTTGCCAATTGAATCTTTTAAAAAAGATTTTGTTTACTTATTTTTAGAAAGACAAGAAGGGAGGGAGAGAAACATCAATGTGTGAGAGAAACATCAATTGGTTGCCTCTCACACACACCCCAACCAGGGACCAGCAGTAACCCAAGCAAATGCCCTGATCAGGGAATCCAAATGGTGACCTTTCCCTTTGCTGGATGATCGCTCAACCAACTGAGCCACATCAGTCAGGGCATGAGTCTTAATAATGACATTAGTGCATCCCACTAAACCTAAGTATTGAGGCTGCCCTCAGTACTTAGGGAAATACTTGGGAAAGTTTAAAACCAGCCAAACAACACAGACTTGTGCCATCATCTGGCCAGTATACTAGGTTTCCCCATCACTATGGGGTCTGAGAGGGGTTCCCCAGGTAGGGATAATCTTTTCCAAAACGGACTTTAGCTATAGAAGAGGCAGTAGCCTGTGTTCAAGGGAAAGCTTTAGTTGGTGAGAAAACATAACTAAAACATATTTATATCTGTGAGACAGGGGAAGCTGCATGAAATCTGTTTGCCAGCCTTTGAATGGTCTATGGGGCCATGTAAAATGTCTGGAAGCACTGTGAACAGGATTCCCTGAGTTGTACTTTGGACAAATGGGACAAGTGAGGCAGGCACTTTTTCTGGCCTTATTAGTATTTCCCCACCAACACTGATTCACAAATGCTATCATTTTTGTCAGTGACAAATGAATGATTTAATGCATGTACAGTAGTTAGGAAGGGGAACTTTAGAGTCTCCAGTAGAACTGGGTTATTGTTTGATCCAAACCAGAGCTTTCTTTTTTAAAATCAAGCCAGTAATTGTTGGATTTTGAATCCTGTTTTTCCTTCTCTGAGGCCTTCTCCATCTAAGCTATCATTTGGGAAAATATCCCTTTGGACAATGACAGAAGCTTGACAGCTCTCAGTTCCTTTAAGGGTAGTTTTCCTTAAGAGTGTGTCAGCAAGGTGACACACTTCATTAAGTCCCAGAGGTTCAAGTTTAGGATGCCTTGGGATCTTAATAATAGCTAAAGCAGTAGGTGAACATATACTATCCAATAATTCCGGAACATATGGCACATTTTCAATTTTATTTCTGCTGGAAGTAAGAAAGACACATTGCTTTTACAATATTCCAAAATCGTGAGCTACTACAAAAGCATATCTGCTATCAAGATAAATGTTGGCAGTTTTGCCCTTGGCTAGGGCACAGGCCCCTAGTAGCACATGAAACTCAGCTTGTTGGGCCTCAGTAGCCAAAGACAAAGGTGCTGCTTCATTTATATCGAGGAGTGTTGATATTGCATATCCAGCACAATATTTACCATTTGCCACCTTTCAAATAAAAACCATCAGTGAACCATGAGAAGTTGCTGTCACTCACAGGAGTTTCCAGCAGAGTATCATAAGGGGTCAGGGGTTGTTCCATCAGAGTTAAACAGTCACAAGGGGCTTTGTTGGTAAAGGAGAGAAAAGCAGTAGGGTTAAGGTTATTACAACATGAAAGAGTTATGTGAGGAGCAGTTAATAAAAAGATTTCAGCTCTGGCTGGTGTGGCTAAGTGGATCAAATGTTATCTTGCAAACCAAAGGGCCGCTGATTCAATTCCCAGTCAGGGCATATGCCTAGGTTGTGGGCTAGGTCCCCAGTAGGGGTTGTGCAAGAAGTAACTGACTAATGTATCTCTCCGTCTCTTTATCCTTCCCTTCCCCTCTATCTAAAAATAAATAAATAAATTCTAAAAAAAAGATTCATAGGAGATGGGGTAGCTGACTGAAAATTGAGTGTGAGAATTCAGGACTTTGACTGCAAGGGGATCCCACAGTGATTTCCCTGGTGGCCTTAACCAAAGAAGCAGTGGTACCCCCATGCTGCAGATTCCAGTTGCTGGCCATAATACATTATGGGTCAGCAGTGATCCATAAGCTTGGGGGTGAGTACCCTTCCTTTTTATGTACAACAAGGAAAAGGGGAATCTGATGGTTAGGATGCCCCAGGACAGGTGAGTTCATTAAATCCTTTTTTTAGTCTTTAAAGGCCATGTTGTCCTGTCCTTCCTATAAAATTGGATGAGAGTCATTTCTATTAAGTGAAACATACAGAGGTTTGGTCATAAGAGTGATATCTAGGGTCCAACTTTGGCAATAACCAACTGGCCTGAGAGAACCTCACAGCTGACACTTAGTTTTGGTAAACTTAGGACACCATGAATCCTATTTGAATCTAGTTGCAGCCCTTGTTTTGTTACCAGATACCCTAAATCTCTAACCTGGGTTTGGGCAAACTACAGTTTTTCCTTGGCCATCTTATGCCCTTTAAAGGCTAAGAGCTTTAACAAGTGGATGCTGTCTTTCGTAAGGAGACTTGGGAGAAAGAGCAAAGAAGCAAGTGGTTCACATATTGCAACAAAGAAGAGCCCCTAGGGACTTTATTATTTTTTTAAATTTATATTTTTAGGAAAGTATTTATTTATTTATTTATTTATTTATGATAATCCTTGTCTGAGGATACATTCATTGGTTTTAGAGAGAAAGGAAGGGAAAGAGAGAGAGAGAGGGGAACAGTGATCTGTTGCCTCCTGTATATACCCTGACCAGGGACTGAACCCACAACCTAGGTATGTGCCCTGACTGGGAATTGAACTCAACATTTTGGTGTGCTGGGCAATGCTCCAACCAACTGAGCCACACTGGCTAAGCCACCCCTATGTACTTTATATCCCCTAGGTCAGCCTTCTTGATTTGTGAGAAATAAGGATTCTCAGTAAAACCTGAGGCATCACTATCCTGGTGCATTGTTTTCATTTCCAAGTGAAGGCAAAAATGTATTGGCTATCTTCATCAGTGGGAATGCTAAAGAATGCACAACATGAATCAATTACAGTAAAGGATTTACATTTGGTTGGGATGGATGAGGGTTAGGCACAATAGGGTGTCAAGGGGTAACAATGTTGTTTACTGCTCGGAAGTCCTGCACAAACCTCCACCCTCAAGCCCTTGGGTTTTCTCACAGGTAAACTACAGTATTACAGGGACTGGTGCAAGGGAAAGTGAGTCCCTGAGTTTTATAATCTTCTATTATTGATTGATTGATTGATTCTGGAAAGGGGTTTTGAGTGCTCTATTTGAGTCTTGATAGGAGGTGCATTGTGGATTCTGCCAGTATCAGTTGAAGATTTCACCCATAAACAGCATGGTAGCTGATCCAAGAGGAACAGATGATCAGTGCTCCCAGACTCAGTTACAGTGCCATCAGAAATGGAGCAAATAAAAGATGTCCAATGGTCATTTAATTTACCTGATAGGCCATTTTGATGGCTACTTTCAAATTCTATAATTATGTTCCCCTTTTGAAAGAAAGAAATCCTGGCATGATACTTTTATAAGAAGTCAAAAATGAATAGGGGCAGAGGAGCTAAGGAGAAAAGGGTGAGTATATCTCAAAGGCCCCGAACAAAAAGGGATGGGTTCAGAGACCAGCACCTGTTGAGGTCTATTAGAGATTGCCCTCTATTTGAACTGTTCTAGTACTCAGAGGTAGAGGCTGAGTTACAGTAAGGGGGCTGAGCACCAAGAGTGTTGCTCCCCTGTCAATAAAGACAGAGAGAGATTCGTTCTCAGTCTGGAGAGTGGCTTCTCCCATCCAGTTAAGGAAGAGGATAGGGAAGAGCTCCTGTGGTTCCTGGAAGCCCCGTCATTGGGAATTAGGATGCTGGAAAGGCTGGTGAGAAGGCTGAAGGCACCTGAAGTACTTAAATTTGTCACTATCTTATTTACAATGTCCTGACTCTTTGCAGTAATAGCAGAAAGTAGGAGGTTTTTTATTTTATATAGGGACCTTCATTTGCTGGAGTTGAAAATTGAAAGTTTAAGCATTTTATTAAAATTTTAGGTGACTATGGGAGTAAAAGGCAGAAAACTGTACTTGAACAACAATTAAAATTTTTAAAAAATTTAGGTGACTCATCTAAGGGTGTGAGCAAGCTGATTTGCCAAATTAACCAAATCTACAGAGGAATTGTTTCTCATTCTATCCTGGTCCTTTTAATGAAAAGAGAAAGGTTTTGGTTCAGCCTGTTAATAAACATAGAGTTAAAAGCTGCTGAGGTGGAATCAACATCTGAAAAAAAAGACCAGAATTTTCTTTGAAAATAATCTGAAGTCAATTATAATTGTCATGAATAGGTTCATCAGACTTTTGTAAGCAAGGCTGAATTTTGTTCCAATTGAAAGCCTTTGGGAAAGCTACTATAATTGTTTGATGGAGGTCTCCATGGAGTCTTCTAACATTTTGTCCAAAGTTAGGGGTTTTTCTGAATCCCTTTCAGGAGTTTTGCATCAAGGAAGTTTTTTACAATGTTTGGCATGACCCTCATCAACATGCATGTGGACTAACTGATATAAATCTGAGAAACCAGGTTGGGGGTCCTCATTCACTTTAGAAAATTATTTAATTATGGATCACAATTTGTCCTTAGTCCATGAAACATAAGAGACGTAGGGTTTATTAGGATCCTCAGTAGACTTAATTTTAAAGGGACAGGGACTAGTATAGGTTCAAAGGAGGAAGAAAACGGCTCTGCAGGCAGAGCCTGAGACAAAAAGCAGGGGCACAGGACAATGAGGCTTCAGGAGCCATTCTGTCTTCCTTTCATCATTTGTTTGCCTCAGTTAATCTTAAATTTTTATTTTGCAAAGAGACAATTTTAGAGTCCTTATAACATTTGGAGACTCAAAATACCAATTGAAATAGACATTTCATTCAGTTTTACCAATTTCAGAGCTTTGGTTTTCCAATTCAGTTTTTAAAGAAGTAAGTTTGGGAACTTCAAAAACTTACATAATGGCCATTGGTATTCAAATTACTTTTGGTTAAATTGATCCATTTAGTTAAAAATGTGCATGAGGACTTCCTATCAAGGAGGGTAGGTAAACATGCTTTGCCTCCTTGCACAAGCACAGAAAGAATTACAACTAGACCTCAAAATAAATAACACCCACAACTGTCAGAAAATTGATCTGTGTGGAAGTCTAACAACCAAGGGTTTAAAGAAGCCACATTCACCCTGGCTGGTGTAGCTCAGTGGATTGAGCGTGGGCTGCGAACCAGGCATCGCAGGTTTGATTCCCAGTCAGGGCACATGCCTAGGTTGCAGGCCATGTCACCCAGCAACCGTACATTGATGTTTCTCTCTCTCTCTCTCTCTCTCTCTCTCTCTCTCTCCCCTCCCTTCCCTCTCTAAAAATAAATAAATTAAAAAAAATCTAAAAAAAAAAAGAAGCCACATTCATCCAGATGGTGAAGAGGGACAGAGATGCAGAGATGGGTAGAGAGGCTTGGAGATGTGGTGTGGCACTGAGAGGCGGTGGCAGCAGAACAGGCATGTGGTTGTCCAAAAATTGGGAGGAATACCTTGGGAGCAAGCAATCCCAGTCTCAGGCCCAGAATTCCAGCTCCAGAAAGATAAATCCCCATAACTTCTAGGTGTAGAAACCAGTGGGCAAAGGAAGAAACTGCCAGATTTTCAGAAGACTCCGCTTAAAGGGCCCCCACACACCTATCAGGGATTCAGCACCAGGGCAACAACTGGAAGGGTGCCAGTTGCACAGTGTGAGTGTCAGGCAAACCTCCAGAAGCCAGGCAGTGGCATTGTCCCCTCTTTGAGCCTTCTCCCAGCACAGAGCCACAAAGCAGTGAAGCAGGTTGCCCCACCCTGGTGATTACCTAAGGCTCCATTCCATATAATTTACAGGTGCCTTTTCTACAATAGGCCATGCTACTAAGACAGGGAATCAAAACAGCTCTATCTAATGCATAAAAACAAACACAGGGAGGCTGCTAAATTGAGGAGACAAAGAAATATGACCCATGCTACTAAGACAGGGAATCAAAACAGCTCTATCTAATGCATAAAAACAAACACAGGGAGGCTGCTAAATTGAGGAGACAAAGAAATATGACCCAAATGAAAGAGAAGAACAAAACCCCAGAAAAAGAACTAAAGTAGAGATAACTAACTTATCATATGCAGAGTTCAAAACATTGGTAATCAGGATGCTCAAAGAACTCATTAAGTATGACAACCAGATCCAGGAAGAAATGAAGGTTATGCTAAGTGATATAAAGAAAAATCAACAGTGGAAAGGATAAAGCCAAGTTTCAAATTAACAATTTGGAACAGAAAGAAGCAATAAGCATTCAAACAGAACAGCAAAAAGAAAAAGGGATTAAAAAAAACCCCACAAGGATAGGATAAGGAGCCTCTTGTACATCTCCAAACATACCAACATCCAAATCATGGGGATGCCAGAAGGAGAAGAGGTAGAGCAAGAAATTGAAAACTTATTTGAAAAAATAATGAAAGAAAACTCCCCCAATTTGGCAAAGGGAATAGACATACAAGTTCAGGAAGCACAGAGAGTCCCAGACAGCTTGAATCCAAAGAGGGCCACACCAAAACCCATCATAATTAAAATGCCAAAGATTAAAGACAAAGAGAGAATCTTAAAAGTAGTAAGAGAAAAGGAGAGAGAGTTACCTACAAAGGAGTTCCCACAAGACTATCAATTGATTTCTCAAAAGAAACCTTGCAGGCAAGAAGGGGCTGGTGAGAAGTATTCTAAGTGATGTAAAGCAACGACATGCAACCAAGATGACTCTCTCCAGCAAAGCTATAATTTAGAATGGAAGGGCAGATAAAGTGATTCCCAGGCAAGGTAAAGCTAAAGGAGTTCATCATCACCAAGTCATTATTACATGGAAGTTAAAGGGACTTATTTAAGAAAAAGAAAATCAAAACTATGAACACTAAAATGCCAATAAATACATATCTATCAACAACTGAACCTAAAAAAACAAACTAAGCAAATAAGAACAGAGAATTGGAGATTTAGAGATTTTTTGAAGGGGAAAGTAGAGAATTGGTGAAAAGGTACAGGGAATAAGTAGCATAAATGGTAGAAACAGAATAGACAGGGGAGGTTAAGAATAGTATAGGAAATGGAGAAGCCAAAGAACTCATATGCACAACCTATGGACATGAACTAAGGGCAGGGGTATTGCTGGAGAGAATGGGGGTAGCAGGCGGAGGGGGCAATGGGGGAAAATTGTGACAACTATAATAGCATAATCAAAAAATATATTTAAAAGATAAAAAAAATTAAAAAGGGACAGATGAGCAGTATTAGGTAGTTAGAATATGCAAAATGTTAAACTGTGATAAAATGAAAATAAAAAAGAAATGTGCATAAGGAGGGACCACACTTTTTAAATGTAAAATCTGCTGGGGTTTCTGTGGGGAGGGGGAGTGCCTTCAAAGTATTTCAACAATTGATTTTTTTTCACAAATGTCTAAACAGGTTGGAGGCCAGATACAAGCACAATTCCACTGAGAACATCCTGGTCCATAAGAAGGCAGGCTGGAGTGCCAACTGATTATTCAGAGACTAACAGGGCCTTGATCACCAAAGGACAAAGCCTTACACTGGATCCCCAATAGAGCCCAGAGAGCTTCAAAATACAAAAAGAGGGAAAACTCAGATCCAGAAGAGAACTTATTTTTAAACTCAGGGTTGGGCGCAGGAAGCAGTGAGCTTATTTTCCTCTGTGGTACCTCACCTTTTTGCTTACCAGCCTCAAAACTGTTAGGGGTCTTTCTTGGTTTCCCATATGAGCCACTAAATAATGTTGACCATAAACAAATAGCCAGATGATATTCTCTAGCAAAGTGGGTTTACTTGGGAACAATAAAGAATTGCAATTTTCGACGTGTGGTCTAATTGTGAACCACACACAAGTCCAAAGAAACAAAGGAGAGGACCTCTCTTTTATGGACTGTTCTCCAATACTGACACAGGGCATGAGAGCTCTCCCTTCGGGCTTCCTGACTTCGTTTTGCATGAGGTTTCTGTTTATTAATTTTTACAATAGATTGTTATAATATTTGCAGAAGTAAGTTATAAAATATGTATAAATGAAATAAGTTATTATTATTTTGGTGGTATGTTGAAATTAGAAGACTCAAATTTTAGTCTTGCCTCTGCCAGTTCTTGTCTGTCTTCCAAACTTGAAACGTTATTTTTTCACTTTAAAAAATAGAAATAGCCCCGGCTGGTGTGGCTCAGTGGATTGTGTACTGGCCTGTAAACCAAAAGGTTTGATTTCTAATGGGGAAACTTGCCTGGGTTGCAGGCCAGGCCCCCCAGTAGGGGGTGCACCAGAGGCAACCACACATTGATGTTTCTCTCCCTTTCTTTCTCCTTCCCTTCCTCTCTCTCTAAAAATTAAAAAAAGAAAGCAAGTAAGCAACAAAGAAACTCAAATTAAGAGATATTCTATAAAATAACTGGCCTGTACTCATCCAAAATGTCAAGGTAATGAAAAAAATAGCCTGAGGAACTGTTTCAGATTGAAAACTAAACAGACATGAAGACTGAATGCAGTTTGTGATTTAGAATTTTTTTCTATAAGTGATAGATAGTATTAGAAAAATTGTCAAAATTTGAATACTATCTGTAAATTAGCTAATAGTATTATACTGATGTTAATTTCCTGATTTTGAAATTGTGTGTTAGTTATGTAAAAGAATATACTTAGGGAGCTTCCAGCCAAGATGGAAGCATAGGATGGAGGCATACGGTGCCTCCTTGCACAACCAAAATAAGGACAACAACAATTTAGAAACAAAATAACAACCAAAACTGACAGAAAATTGAACTGTATGGAAGTCAGACAACCAAGGAGTTAAAATAGACACATTCATCCAGAGTGGTAGGAGGGGTGGAGTTGGATGGCCCAGTGGAGAGGAGTTGCAGCACAAAAAGTGGTGGTACCGGGCGCGCAAGGCATCCTGGGTGCACAAGATGGCAACGGGTGGACCCTGGGGCGCAGGTGGCAGCTGGCAGACCCAGTGACGTGACAATTGTAAAGCAATGCACTGCGTGCAAGGCAGCTGGCTGACTGAGTGGTTCCACATTCACATGAAGATAAACAGGCGAAACTGGGGGGGCAAGACAGACCACACAACCCAGGGTCCCAGCTCTGGGAAATAAAGCCTCAAATCACCAATTGAAAACACCTGTGGGGGTTGAGGCACAAGGAAAGACTCTCAGCCTCACAAGAGAGGTCGCTGGAAAGACCCACGGGGTGCACAAGCCCACCCACATGGGAATTAGCACCAGAAAGACCCAGTTTGCTTTGGGGAAGCGGTGGAAGGGACTGAAGTCCAACGGAGAGCAGAGCAAGTGTTTTTGTTCCCTCTCAGACCCTGCCCCAACATACAGCATCACAACCCATCAACTGGGTTGCCCCGCCCTGGTGAACACCTAAGGCTCTGCCCCTCATATGTAACAGGCACAACAAGACAGACAAACAAAAAGATGGCTCAAACAGAAGAACAAATGAAAGCCCCACACTCAGTACTTTTAAACGACCGAGAGACAGCCAGCCTATCAGATGCACAGTTCAAAACACTGATGATCAGGATGCTCACAGAATTGGTTGATTTTGGTTACAAATTAGATGAAAAAATGAAGGCTACAATAAGTGAAATGAAGGAAAATGCACAAGGAACCAATAGTGATGGAATGAAAGCTGGGTCTCACATCAATGGAGTGGACCAGAAGGAAGAAAACAACATACAATCAGAAAAGAATGAAGAAACAAGAATTCAAAAAAAATGAGAAGAGGCTTAGGAACTCTCAGGACACCTTTAAACATTCCAACATCCCAATTATAGGGGTACCAGAAAGAGAAGAGGAAGAGCAACAAGTGGAAGTTATTTGAACAAATAATAAAGGAGAACTTCCCCATTCTGGCAAAGGAAATAGACTTCCAGGAAGTCCAGGAAGCTCAGAGAGTCCCAAAGAAGTTGGACCCAAGGAGGAACACACCAAGGCACAACATAATTACATTAGCCAAGGTAAAAATGAAGGCGAGAATTCTAGAAGCAGCAAGAGATAAGGAGACAGTTACCTACAAAGGAGTTCCCATCAGACTGTCAGCTGATTTCTCAAAAGAGACCTTGCAGGCAAGAAGGGACTGGAAAGAAGTATTCCAAGTCATGAAAGGTAAGGACCTACATCCCAGATTGCTCTATCCAGCAAAGCTTTCATTCAGAATGGAAGGGCAGATAAAGTGCTTCTCAGATAAGATCAAGTTAAAAGAGTTCATCATCACCAAGCCCTTATTTTATGAAATGTTAAAGGGACTTATCTAAGAAAAAGAAAATAAGAAAAAGAAGATAAAAAACATGTATAGTAAAATGACAGCAAGCTCACAATTATTAACAACCACACCTAAAACAAAAACAAAAAGAAACTAAGCAAACAACTAGAAGAGGAACAGAACCATAGAAATGGAGATCACATGGAGGGATAGCAACAGGGGAGTGGGAGGAGGAGAGAGGGGGAAAAGGTACGGAGAATAGGTAGCATAGACGGTAGGTAAAAAATAGATAGGGGGAGGGCAAGAATAGTATGGGAAATGTAGAAGCTAAAGAACTTATGACACATGGACACGAACTAAAGGGGGGAATGTGGGTGGGAGAGGGTGTGCAGAGGGGAGGGGAGTGAAGGGAGTAATGGGACAACTGTAATAGCATAATCAATAAAATATATTTTTTTAAAAAGTGAAAAAACAAAAAAGAATATACTTAGTTTATGTGTGTGTATACACACACACACACATACATAGATACATATATACATTGAAGTATTTACAAGTAAGGGCTACAACTTTATTTTTTTAATTTATTTGTGAATTTTTAGAGAAAGTGAGAAAAAGAGAGAGAGAGAGCCATCAATTTCTTGTCCACTTATTTATGCATTCATTGGTTGATTCTTGTATCTGCCTTGACCAGGGATCAAACCAACAGCCACGGCATATCCAGATGATGCTTTAACCAACTGAGCTACACAGCCAGGGGCAACTACAACTTTAAAATAATTCAGAGAAAAAATATTTTAAATCAACAGACAGATAGCTACAAAACAAATGTGATAAAATGTTAACAGCAGAAGAGTCTGAGTGTAGTGTATATGGAACTTCTTTGTATCATTGACAACTTTTCTATAAGACTGAAATTATGTTCAAATGAAATGCTTTTTGACCCATGGACATGGACAATGGTGCGGGGATTGACTATGGGAGTGGGGGGAGGTGCTGAGTGAAGGGGGTCAAAGGAGGAAAAATTGGGACAACTGTAATAGCGTAAACAATAAAATATTTAAATTTAAAAAATAAAATATAATGCTTTTAAAGTGGAAATCATACGTGTTTATTCACTTCACAAAATTTGGGGGAAGAACAAATAAAATTTTGTGAGTGAAAGAGCTTTGTAAACTGTAAATCTTTCCACAAATTTAAAACATAATTATTACTAACGGAAAGAGCTTTATAAACTATAGGGCCCTCTAAAATATTTTTAAAAATTATTTTTACATCCTTTTTTGTGTTTCAACAAAAGTGAGACAGACTAGTTCTATAACCATTAACTTATTTTTTTCTCCTCTGAGAGAAGGCTTTTTACAGTCAAAAAGGATTGCCCTTTGGTTTCATTGTTTTAGGAGGGTCAGTGATCAATAGCAACTTTGTTACCTCATTTATTAAATAAAATCTATATTCTATAAAATTGTCTCTTGTTCTTTATTTATTCCCTGAGACTAAATAGCCTCCAAGTCCCTTTCCAAGACTGGAAGTTCATGATTTAACAAAAGCAATTCAGAGAAGGCTGCATATTGTCTCTGTATCTTCTACAGCTGACCCATAGTGATGTCTTCTTTGATACTATTGTTAAAAATGTTTAAAGAACACAATTCGGGTGATAAAAACAAGCTTCAGCACTTCGTGAAGCCAACAGTCTACATTTCCAAGGGCAGAGAGAACTGCAAAATGGGTGAAGTCAGGAAGATTTTATAGAAAAAATAAGGAACAAGGAAAAGTAGAAAATGAATAAGAAACAAGGAGATAAGTATAAAGCCCAGAGTTGGCTTGGTGCTTGTGGACTGGCTGACCGGATACTGGGTTTCTGGTGAAGGGAAGCATTCACAGGGACACAAAAGTTATCTCAGCTTTGGTTTGCTGACATGGCACCCAGGGAGAGCAACTCCATCTTAGGTGGGGAAATTAATTTCAACGTTATGTGCTAATTGACTGAACTATAAACTAATTGAGCTAATTAGCAGAACACTATGTGCTAATTGCCTGACACACAGTAGGGTGCTCAATAATATTTTTTATTATTTTATTTTATTTTTGTTTTTCTTTATTTTTGTCAACAATATTTATTGAATACATGAACCCTAGAAGATAGAGTTCAGGACTTCTGGAAATTTGCTCTAGCCCCTTTTTTTCTCCCTATTTCTGAGTGTATCTTCTTTTGCCTGACATTAAATTATAAGAATTAGCCATTTTTACAGGTCAAAAATGGTTGAATATCAGCAATTTCTTGTGTTTGAACCAATAGTTGAGCTAATGTACTATGTATATTAGGAGGTGCTCCTTATTTATTTATTCTGGCACTAACATATATGTAGTGTTAGATTATTCAGGCTGCTTGTTTCCCTTTCCCTCTGAATGACTACCATTTGGCCCTATTACAACTCATTAATACCTTACCAGAAAGCAGGCAAAGAACTACAACCTATTCTGCTACAGCAGTTCTGGTAAAACATGAGGTAGATTGGATTAACAATACTGCTTTCAGTGTAATCTTGGAATTCCTGTAGATTTTCATTATTCATGAAACATCAGTTTCCTTTTTTGCCAAGTAAAATCAGGGGTTGGTTGCCCTGACCTGGTAGCTCAGTTGGTTAGAGTGGCATCCCCATATGCCAAGGTTGTGGGTTTGATCCTGATCAGGGTACATACATGAATGCATTCATGTATACAATGAATACATAAATAAGTGGAACAAAAATTGATGTTTCTCTCTCTCTCTCAAATCAATAATAAAATTTAAAAAATTATGCCCTGGCTGGTGTGGCTCAGTGGATTGAGTGCCAGCCACCAAACCACTGGTTAGATTCCCAGTCAGGGCACATGCCTGGTTTGCAAGCCAGTCCCCAGTAGGTGGCGCGGGAGATGCAACCATACATTGATGTTTCTCTCCTCTCTCCTTCTTCCTCTCTAGAACTAGATAAATAAATAAAATCTTAAAAAAAAAATTAAAATCAGGAGTTGGTTGTATGCAATTGTTCTTAAGCTAACCAAAGGTCAGAGAAAAAATTTGCATATCAATGGCAGAAAGAAAAACTGAAGCACCATTGTTTAAGTTATGAAAGAAATCTGCAAGAATCTGGGCTCTATGCCTGGTATCATTTCAGTCTTTCTTGTTGACAAATTTCTTATTTATATAAGACTTTCACTGTGTTGTACTGTAATTTATTTTTTTTACTTGCATGTATCCTCCTTAAGACTGTGAAGTCCTGAGCATGTGATCCACCCATAAATGCCTATGGGAGGAGGGGGTGGGATGTGGGGGTGCAGGGGAAAGGAGAATAAATGACTTAATGTATTTTTATCTTTCAGTGTAAAGTATTAAAGACGGCCTTCATAAAGTATCCCTTTAATGCCTTAGTTTTTGTGTTTCATTTAAAAGAATGAACTTTCAAAAAAACAATCAAGAAAAGCAAAAATAAACAACTTGGACCTCATTAAACTAAAAGGCTTCTGCACAGCAAAATAAAAATTTTTAAAAATTAAAAGGCAACCAATGGAATGGGAGAAAATAGCTGAACACCACCATGTGTTTGATAAGGGCTTATTATCCAAAATTATAAAGAAATCATACAACTCAGTAGAAAAATGATAATCCAGTTTAAAAAATGGGGAGAGGAACTGAATAGACATTTTTCAAAAGAAAACACAGATGGCCAATAGGTACATGAGAAGATGCTCAACATCACTAGCTATCAGGGAAATGCAAGCCAAAACCACAATGAAATATCACCTCACACCTATTAGAATGGCTATTATACCCCACGTTTGGGCTCACTAATACCCAGCTTCTAAGTGTAGGTGGCACACACAGTCCTTTGCTCAGGCATGGTCTGCAGGCCCCGCCAAGTGTAGCTTGCTGGTGTTGGCCTCGTAGTGGAGCATCTTGCCGAAGCATCATGTTAGTTGTGCTCCCAGATCACAAAGCCCTTGGCAACTAGTAAGTGAAGGACGAATTGAGAAGACATAAGAGGGAGTATGTAGCAGTGCCATGTCAACAAGCTAATGAAAACAGACAAAATTCAACTGAAAAAAATGTGTTTTAGAACTGCCCTGCCAGAAAAAAAACTTAATGTCTCCATGATGAACACATAGGACAGTTGCAAGAGATGATGCAAGAAGCCACTAAACCCAATAGGCAATTTAGTATGACTGAGTCTAGGAAACCAAAAGTTTAGTCTATACAATAAAGCTGACAAAGCAGTTAAAGTTTAGAACCCCTGATGTTAACTAGCACTGGTTTTTAAAATATATTTCTTTAGCTTTTAGGCTTTGAGAATTCCTGGTGTTAGTAAAAAAAAAAAAATATATATATATATATATATATATTTTAAAATATATATGTATATATTTTATTTGGGGATGTTATGAATGCTCTCTGCAACATGTAGGTCAGGATCACTGGTGGACACAACTTCACATTGTTGAGGTAATAGTGCTTGCTGGGTGGGATTTGATTTTTGGACTAAACAAGGAAGAACAGCTTTAAAATGGACAAAGTTGTCAAATTTTGCCAAAATGTTTAGTATATAAATTTGTTTTTAATGCTATTCTTATTCAGGCATTGGCCTCATGGTTTTAGCTTCATCAGAAATAGATGGAACATTTCAACAACATTGTTATCTAAATACATTGTCATCCTGAAAGTTTCATTTCTACTTTAATAATACATATGTGATTTTTCTTTTAAATGTCCCTTCTCCACAAGTCACTGTTTATTTAGAATAAATGGTTAAAAGAAGCTTTAAGTTTCAGTATTATACTGTCATTTGTATAATAGATTATAGAACATATAATACCTTTTCCATAGTATTTGTTAATAACTGATGACCCCTTCTGTAATCTGTAGTTATTTTAAGAGTCTCATTTTTTGCCTAATGATTGAGGATATGAAAATACTTTCATAAAATTTTCTTACACTTAAGCTGATTTATGACATGAAAAAATCAAATAATCCCATTCATATCCTAAGATGTTTATGAACTCTTAAAATATGACAAACTAAATAAAAGAATGGCTATTATCAAAAGATAAGAAATAAGTGTTGGTGAGGCTGTGGAGAAAGGTAATCTTTGTGCATTATTGGTGAAAATGTCAGTTGGTTTAGCCACCATGGAGAACAGTAAGGTGGTTCTTCAAAAAATTAAAAATAAAACTACCATGTGACCTAGCAATTCCACTTCTGGACATAAATCCAAAGGAAATGGAAACAGGATATCAAACTATCTACATTCTCTTGTTTACTGCAGCATTCTTTACAATCGCCAAGATAAGGAAACAACCCTAAGAGTCCATCAGCAGATGAATGGATAAAGCAGATCTGGTTTATTTATTTATTTTTTATTTATTTATTTATTTTAGGGAGAGGAAGGGGATGGAGAGAGAGAAACATTGATGTGTTGTTCCACTTATATGTGCATTCATTGGTTGATTCTTGTGTGTGCCCTGACCAGGGATTGAACTGGCAACCTTGGTGTATTGGGAGGATGCTTCAACCAACTGAGCTACTTTCTTGGCCAGTGCTTTTTAAAAAAATTCTCATCCAAGGATATGCTTATTGATGAAAGAGACAGAGAGGGAGAAGAGAAGAGAGGGGAGAGGAGGGGAGGGGAGGGGAGGGGAGGGAGGAGAGGGGAGGGGAGGGGAGAATCATCCTTAGGTGGTCTGCTGTAGGCAACCTGATGAGGATCGAACCTGCAACATTTTGGTACACAGGACGACACTCCAACCACCTGAGCAAACCAGCCAGGGCAGATATGGTTTATATATAGAGTTAAATATTATTTAGCCATAAAGATGGAGGAACTTCTTCCATTTGTAACAACATGGATGGAACATGAGGACATTATACTAAGTGAAATAAATCAGAGAAAAGCAAGTACTGTATGATATCACTTATATGTGGAATCTACAGAAACCTAAATTTGTGGAAACAGACAGAGAATGGTTAACACCAAAGGCTGGAAGGTACAGGAATTGGGGAGATGTTGGTCATTAATTATAAACTTGCAGTTAGAAGATGATTAAGTTCTGGGTACCTAATGTAGAACATTGTGATTATAGTTAACAATATTGTGTATATACTTGAAAATTGCTAAGAGACTCAATCTTAAATGTTTCCACTATGATAAAGCAATGATAATTATGTGCCTTGGACAGATAGCTCAGTTGGTTAGAGCATTGTCTGGATACACCAAGGTTGTGGGTTCAATCTCTGGTTGAGGCATAAAGAAAAAGCAAGCAATGAATGTATAAAAAGGTAGAACAATAAATAGGTGTCTGTCTTTCTCTCTCTTCATGGCAATAAAGGAAAAAAATTTTAAATGATAATTACATAATGGAGGTGTCTGCTAATGCTATAGTGCTAACCATATTGCAATAAGAATAGCAAATCAACATGCCATACACCTTAAACTTACATAACGTTATAGGTTGATGAATCTCAATAAAAAATAAAAGAATCAACTTGGTTTATGTTAATGAAATGAAGGAACTATTATAGCAATTAGAATTGCATCTATTTGTGTATATCTGAAACCCTACCACTCAGTGACTTAACTGAATAGAGGTACCTTTTTCTCACATAGTAAGTATAGAGATTTAATCTAAAGCTGGAATATCAGTTTCATAAAGTCATTAATACCACAGGCTCCTTCTCTCTTTTGCACTCACCATCTTAACAGGTACCTTTCATCTGCAGGCTTTTTGCCTGCTGGTCACTATGTGGCTGTTCCACCTCAGCCTCACATCTATGTTCCAGACAGTGAAAAAAACCAAGGACATATTAGCTGAGTCTAACCATTTTTAGAAGCTTTTGTAGAAACCCCAGTAAGCATTACACTTATCACTTATGTCATGTCATGGTGGCCAAAACAAGGTCACATGGACACTGCTACCTGGAAAGATGAGTGTTTCCATTCAAGCGTGTTACCATCCTGAACAAAGTCAGGGTTCTGTCAGCAAGGGAGAAGGTCAGAACAGACTGAATATGCGTCTAGATGTGCCTGCCAAAATTATTTAGGATGTGTCTGTAGGGATTGTTTTTTTCCTTAACCTCTAATGCAGAATATTGAATTAATGAAACTTTATACTTTATAACAAGTTGTTAGTATTTGTTTTTATCCCTTTAAGCTCCATACCACCCTAATCTCTCTCTTCCACCACAAGTCATTTTGATGTGTTTAATGTATATCACTTTTTGTAAACTCTTGAAAATTATGTATTTTTTGTTTTCTTATTTCATCAGCATTATTGTGATGTAATTCTCATGCTTAAAAATTCACCAATTTAAAGTATTAATTTCAATGAGTTTTGACAAATTGTATATGATGATGTAACCACCACTACAATCAAAGCACAGAAAATCACTCTCACAAGAAAACGTACAAGTGTCGTGCCCTTTGCAGGAGTCCCTCTCAAAAGTTCTCTCCTCCAGAGCAGTGTTTTTGTAGGCTCGCTTTTTATTTAACTTGAATAAGTATGTAGGAATGTATTGGCTATGTTGAAGGGTAACTTTATAAGAAACTGCCAAACTATTTTTTCGAGTGACTGTACTATTTTGGTTTCCTACTAACAGTGTATGGAAGTCACTCTTGTTACATTTCCTTGTAAATGCTGAGTGTTTTCTATTGTTTTAGGCTTGGCCATTTGTAGGTATGGACATGTTTGTATCTCATGATTTTTAACTTGTCTTTCCCTAATGGTCAGTGATGGGGACCACCTTTTCCTGTGAGTATTTGCCACCCATATATACTCTGCAGTGAAGTATCTGTAAAGTTATTTGTCTATTAAAAAACTAAGATTGTCTGATTTATGAGATAGTTATTATTATTGAGTTATGAGAAGTCTTTATATATTCTGGATAAAACTCCTCAATCAATGATGTTTTATAAATATTTTCCCCTAGACTGGGACTTGCCTTTTATTTTTTAACAGTGTCTTTTAAAGAACAATAGTTTTAATTTTGATGAAGTCTAACACTTTAAAAAATATTCTGTGCTTTTTATGTTTCTGAAATCTTCAGCTAACTGAATATAGAAAGATTTGCTCCAATGTTCTCTTCAAGAACTGTTCTAGGCCTATATTTAAACCTACATTTCTTTTCAAATTATTTTTTTATATAGTGTGAGGTAAATGTCAAGCTTCTTTTTTTGCATATAGATATTTGGTTGATCTAATACAATGTATTGAATAGATTATCCTTTCCCCATTTAATTGCCTGATACCTTTGTCAAAAACAAAGCAAAGCAATTAACCAAATACATTAGAGTGTATTTCTGAACTTTCTATTTTATTCTATTGATCTACATACTTATCTTTTAAAAATATATATATATTATTGATTATGCTATTACAGTTGTCCCATTTCCCCCCTTCACTCCCCTCTGCCCTACACACCCCCTCCCACCCACATTCCCCCACTTTAGTTCATGTCCATATGTCATACATAAAAGTTCTCTGGCTTCAACATTTCCCATACTATTCTCGCCCTCCCCCTTTCTATTTTCTACCTACCATCTATGCTACTTATTCTCCATACCTTTTCCTCCTCTCTCCCCTTCCCATGCTTCTATTGGTAACCTTCCTTGTGATCTCCATTTCTGTGGTTCTGTTGCTGTTCTAATTGTTTGCTTAGTTTGCTTTTGTTTTTGTTTTAGGTGTGGTTATTAATGATTGTGAATTTGCTGTCATTTTACTGTTCATAATTTTTTTATCTTCTTTTTCTTAGATAAATCCCTTTAATGTTTCATATAATAAGGGCTTGGTGACTATATGCTTATCTTTACAGCACTGCCACACTGTCTTGATTACAGTAACTTTACAGTAAGTCCTGAAATAGGTAATTTAAGTTCTTTTTCAAAAATTGTTTTGCCTACAGCTCTGACGGGTGTGGCTCAGTGGACTGGGCATTGTCCTGCCAAAACATCACCGGTTCAATTCCTGGTCAGGGCACATGCCTGGGTTGCAGGCTAGGTCCCTAGTTTGGGAGAATGTGATAAGAAACTGATTGATGTTTCCCTCTCTCTCTTCCCCTCTCTCTAAAAGATAAAATCTTAAAAAAAATGGTTTTGCCTATTTTCCAACTTCTGTCCTTTTCAAAATTATTTTGTCTATTCTTTTTAAAATGTATTTTATTTATTATGCTGTTACAGTTGTTTCCATTTTTCCCCCTTTGCCCTCCTCCACCCAGCTCCTCACATGCCCTCCGACAACCCTCCTGTCTTAGTTCATGTCCATGGGTCGTGCATATAAGTTCTTCGGCTTCTCCATTTCCTATACTATTCTTAACATGCCCCTGTCTATTCTGTTCCTATCAATTTGTACTTCTTATTCCCTGCAACTTTTCCCCCATTCTCCCCATTCTGCCTCCCAACTGATAACACTGCAAATGATCTCCATATCTATGATTCTGTTTCTGTTCTGCTTGTTTGCTTAGTTTGTTTTTTAGATCCAATTGTTAACAGGTGTGAATTTATTGCCATTTTGATGTTCATGGTTTTAATCTTCTTTTTCTTAAATAAGTCCTTTAACATTTCATATAATAAGGGTTTGGTGATGATGAATTCCTTTAGCTTTACCTTGCCTGGGAAGCACTTTATCTGCCCTCCCATTCTAAATGATAGTGTTACAAAACCTATCAATGCTGTCCTGGACAGCTGTGGGGTTGAACTGCCTGCTGCCAAGAAGCATGAGTCCCAAAGCAAGAGTTTGGTGATAAAGGAAAGGGTCGTTTATTTAAAGGGTATACAGATTTAGAATAGTGGCGGGATTCTGCCATTAAGTCCCACTCCCTTTAAAATACCCCAAAACACATAGTCTTGGCCCCTTTACCAAAGCAGGCCAGTTTCAGAATATGCCACTCAGAGGTACTGTCTTAGAGAAAAGTGGAAATCTGCAGCTTAGCAGTCCCCATTCAGCTTCAAGCATCTCTCATGAATCCAGGTATCTAGGCAAGTTCCTTGCTGCTCTGTCAGCCCTGCCGCTGTCTTCTCCAGTCTGGCCTCCTCTCACTACTCACCTTGTGACTCTCTCCTGGACTTTCAGACCTCCTCTCTCACTCCAGATCTTGAGGCTCTCTCTTCTTTCTTTTAGCCCGCCCTAATTTAAATGCTTGGCCTGGAACTTCCTGTGTGACCTCTTATCCAGCCCTTCCTGTGGTGTGTAAAATGGAAAATAATGTGACAGCCAGTTTTGGAAAATACTAACTGTCACAGAATACTAGTGATTAGGGCCAAGATCTTAAGCAGTTGCCAAATCTGTTATGTACTCCATGCTTAATGCAGGCTGGAACTGGCAGTAGGATCTGGGTTGTGTGGAAGTGAGGTAGTGATTCAGAGGTGCTTTTTTTTTATTTTACATAAAATGGAGCTGGGTGGGTTGCTTCAGTGATAGGATAGTCTGGCTTCAGGACGTTAGGTGGCATTTTCCGCCAGTATCACTATAGTAGTATTAGTAATGTGGCCAGGTTCCAAATCTAACAATAAAATTATTTCTTTGAATTTATTCATGACCCCCAGGGGAAGAGTATTCCTTTGGTTTCCTTTCCTTGTTTACTGCATGATGGCAACTGTACTGCCTATCAAGTCACTGTCACCCTGTCCATCAGAGAAAGATGCAGGTAGGCATATGATGTAATCTTTTCACAGAGAAATTCTAAACATGTCTATGGAATGGAATAGGGAGCCCAGAAATAAACCCATGTCTCTATGGTCAGTTAATATTTGACAAAGGGGACACAAGCATACAATGGAGTAAAAATAACCTCTTCAATAAATGGTGTTGGGGGAACTGGACTAGTACATGCAAAAAATTGAAACTTGACCACCAACTTACACCATATACCAGAACAAACACAAAATGGATAAAAGACTTAAATATAAGTTGTGATACCATAAAGGTCCTAGTGGAAAATATGGGCAGTAAAGTTTCAGATATCCCACATAGCAATATTTTTGCCTATACATCTCTTAGGGCAAGGGAAATAAGTGAAAAATAAACAAATGGGACTATATCAAATTAAAAAGTTTCTTCACAGCTAAAGAAACCATCATCAAAATTAAAAGGAAACCAACTGTAGGGGAGAACATATTTGCCAATGATACATAGGATAAAAGTTTAATCTTCAAAATATATAAAGAACTCATATTACAATGCCAGGAAGACAAACAAATCCAATTAAAAAGTGGGCAAAGAACCTGAATAGACACTTCTCCAAGAAGGACATACAAACAGCCCATAAACGTATGAAAAGATGCTCAACATCACTAGCCATCGGAGAGATGCAAATTAAAACCATGATGAAATATCACCTCACACCCCTCAAGATGGCTATTAATAGTGCTTGTGAGGATGTGGAGAAAAGGGAACCCCAGTGCACTGTTGGTAGAAATGCAGATTGGTATAGCTACTGTGGAAAATAGTATGGGATTTCTTAAAAAAACTAAAAATGGAACTGCCTTTTGACCCAGTGATTCCACTGCTGGGAATATACCCTAAGAATACAAAAACAGCAATTCAAAAGAACTTATGCACCCCAATGTTCATAGCAGTGCTATCTACAGTAGCTAAGTGCTAGAAACAGCCCAAGTGTCCATCATTAAATGAGTGGATTAAAAAACTGTGGTATGTCTACACAATGGAATACTACACAGCAGAAAGAAAGAAGAAACTCCTACCTTTTGTGACAGCATGGATGGAACTGGAGAATATTATGCTAAATGAAATGAGCCAGTCAGTGAAAGACAAATACCATAAGATCTCACTTATAAGAGGAAATTAATGAACAGAACAAACTAAAGAGCAAAACAGAACCAGAGACATGAAAATATGGAACAGACTAACAGTGGTAAGAAGGTAGGGGGGTGAATAACGGTGGAAAAAAGGGGAGGGGAGTAGTCAAAGAACATGTATGAATGACCCATGGGCATGGACAGTGGTGTGGGGATTGACTGTGGGAGTGGGGGGGAGAGGGCAAGAGGGGTAAATTAGAATAACTGTAATAGAATAACAATAAAAGAAGAAGCATGAGCAAATAAAAAAGAAATAAATATAATGTTAACATCGTTCACTCAACAGCATGCTAAGTGTTTAATACGCATTATCTCACCTAATTTTCAAAGCTACTGTTATCATTGCTATTTCATAGTTAAAGAAAGTGCATTTTAGAGAGGTGAGGTAAATGGCAAGCTTAGAAAGTATTAGAGTAGGAACTCAAACCCAAGTTTGATTCCAGTAACTTTAAACTTTGCTATGCTACCCTATCATATTTAATGTATAATTTTATTTATTTAAACCATTTATTAGGACCTATAATGACTTAGAATTCTTCCAGACACTAAGAACACACCCATGAACAAAGAAGATGAAGTCTATGCTGTCATGGGACTTACTTCTAGTGGGAAAAGAATGATAATAATGTATTGAGTAAAGTGTTTGGATGACATTAAATGAGGGTTACTTAATGTCAATACCTGAATAAAGAAGACAAACATGGCTAAATTTGGTGGAAGAGCGATGCTGTCTGGAAACAGCAAATAGAAAGGTCTAGAGGCAAGAAGAAGTTTGGGGAATGAACCAAAGGAAGATTAATACAAGATATAGGGAGGGAGGGCAGAGAAGTCAGATCATATCAACTTTATAATCAGGGTAAAGATTATGGGTTTTATTCTAAGCATTATGGGAAGCCCTACAAAGATTTTAAGTAGAGAAATGATCTGACATGGGTAAAAACATCACTCCAGTTATTGTGCAGAGAATGGATTATAGGGGAATATGTGGGAATACAGGGTGACCTGTTTGGAGTTGATAGATAATGGCTTATCAAAGTTGGGGAAAAGATAACAATACAGGAAATACATCCATAGAGAACATATAGGACTTGACCACAGTTTGGATAACAGAGATACAATAAAGGAATCAAAGTTATTATGTGGTTCTTGGCTTGAGTAGATGATGGTGCAATTTACTGAAATGGGGCAGAGAGAGGTAGGCACAGATTTGGAGAAAATCATGAGTTCTATTTTGAATATATTAATGTGGTATCTGTTTAGACATCCAAGTGAAAATGTCAACTTAATATGCTAATAGAGAGCTAGGGGAGAGGTCAGAGCTAGAAATATACATGTAGGTGTCATTGGTATATAGATAATATTTAAAGCCATGGAAGTAAATGTGATAATGTAAAAATAAAGTATATGTAAAGAGGAGAAGGGACCTTAAGACTGAATCCTGAGCACTCTACCATGAGGCAAGACAGAGGAGAAAGAATAAGCAAATAAAATTGAAAGAGAATGGCCAATGAGGTAAGAAAGAAAGCAAATAAAATATTTATTATTAACTGATTTGTGTTGGCTCAAAATTCATATGTTGACCCTTTAACCTCCAGTACCTCAGAATGTGACTGTAATTGGTTATAAGGCCTTTGAAGGAGTCATCAAGGTAAACAGAGTCTATTAGGATGGGCCCCAACCAAATCTGCCTGGTCTCACCAGAAGAGAAAATTGAGACACACAGTAGAGACATAGGTGGTGCACCTGTAGAGAGAAAGCCACCATCTGCAAGCCAAGGAGAGAAGCCTCAGGAAAAACGAACCCTGCCCACGCCTTGGTTTAGGATTTCTAGCTTCCAGACTGGTGATAAAATAAATTTCTGTTATTTAAGTCACCTAGTCTGTTGTTTTTGTTATGGCAGCCCCAGCAAAGCAATACAGTATTTTATTCCAGAAGTAATCAGAAGAAATTGTTTCAAGCAGGAGGGAATGTTCAACTGTGTAAGACATTGACAAGAATTGGGATAATATAAGGATGGAAAAATGATCAAGAAGATATCTTGAAGAGACTTCCGACCAAGATGGACGCATAGGTAGATACACTTTGCCTCCTCACACAACCAAAAGAAGGACAAAAACAAATTTAAAAACAAAAAATGACCAAAACTGCCAGAAAATTGAAAGGTAAGGAAGTCTGAAAATCAAGGACTTAAAGAAGAAACATTCATTCAGACAGGTAGGAGGGGTGGAGACAGTCAGCTGGGGCAGAGAGGATTCACAGCAAGGTGGTGGTTGGAAGACCAGAACAGGCAAGGTGGCAACTGGTGACCAGGCAGTCCCACATTTGCATGTGGATAATCAGGAAAAACAACTGGGAAGCGAGACAGACCATGTAAACTAGGGTTCTGGCACAGGGAAATAAAGCCTTAAAATCTTTTGCTGTAAACGCTTGTAGGGGTTGTGATGGTGGGAGAAACTTTCAGCCCGGTAGGAGGGTTCGTTGGAGAGACCCACAGGGTCCTAGAACGTACACAAACCTACCCACCCAGGAGTCAGCACCAGAATGAGTGTTTCTTCTTTAAGGGCCCAGTTTGCCTGTGGGCAGTGGTGGGAGTGACTGAAAGTTGGTGGAGAGCTGAGCAAGAGCATTGTTCCCTTTCTGACCCCTCCCCCACATACA
This sequence comes from Tonatia bakeri, assembly GCA_004024845.1. Lineage (NCBI taxonomy): Eukaryota > Metazoa > Chordata > Mammalia > Chiroptera > Phyllostomidae > Tonatia > Tonatia bakeri. The sequence continues at coordinate 27,963 of PVIA01005021.1, forward strand.
GCACCACAACACATGGTTATCCTGCTCTGGCCAATAATTAAGGCTCTGCCTCTTCCAATGAAACAGCTGCCTCAAGACAAAAACAAAAACAAAAACAACCCCCCCCCACCCCGGATCAAATAAAAAAAGAAATCAAAGCTCCAAAAATAGAACTAAGTGATAAAGAGATAGCCAACTTATCAGAGGCACAGTTCAAAACACTTGTAATCAGGATGCTCACAGAAAAGGTTGAGTATGGTCAAAAAATGAAGGAAAAAGTGAAGGCTGTGCAAAGTGAAATAAAGAAAACTATGTAAGGAAGCAACAGTGAAGGGAAGGAAACTGGGACTCAAATCAATGGTTTGGACCAGAAGGAAGAAAGAAACATTCAGCCAGAACAGAATGAAGAAACAAGAATTAAAAAAAAAAAATGAAGAGAGGCTTAGGAACCTCTGGGACAACTTTAAACGTTCTAACATGCGAATCATAGGGGTGCCAGAAGGAGAAGAGGAAGAGCAGGAAACCGAAAACTTAACTGAAAACATAATGAGGGAGAACTGCCCCAGTCTGGCAAAGAAAAGAGACTTCCAGGAAGTCCAGGAAGCTCAGAGTCCCAAAGAAGTTGGACCTGAGGAAGCACACACCAAGGCACATCATAATTCCATTACCCAAAATGAAAGCTAAGGAGAGAATCTTAAAAGCAGCAAGAGGAAAGGACACCTCCAAAGGAGTTCCCATCAGACTGTCAGCTGATTTCTCAAAAGAAACCTTGCAGGCAAGAAGGGGCTGGAAAGAAGTGTTTGAAGTGATGAAAGGCAAGGACCTACATCCAAGATTACTCTACCCAGCAATGCTATCATTTAAAATGGAAGGGCAGATCAAGTGATTCCCAGATAAAGTAAAGGAGTTCATCATTACCAACCCTTATTATACGAAATGTTAAAGGGACTTATCTAAGAAAAAGAAGGTGATCAAAACTATGAACAGTAAAATGACAACAAACTCACAACTATCAACAACTGAACCTAAAACAAAAACAAAAACAAGCTAAGCAAACAACTAGAAGAGGAACACAATCACAGAAATGGAGATCACAGGGAACGTTATCAGCAGGGAGGGGAAGCAGGGAGAATGGGGGTAAACGTGCAGGTAATGAGAAGTATAAATGGTCAGTACCAAGGAGACAGGGAGAGGTTAAGAATATTATAGGAAATGTAGAAGCCAAAGAACTTATATGTATGACCCAGGGACATGAACTAAGGGGGCTGGGGAATGCAGGTGAAAGGGTGGGTACAGGGCAGAGGAGATAAAAGAGGCAGGGGGGAAATAGGACAACTATTATAGAATATCAATAAAATATATTTTTTAAAAAAGAGGGTATCTTGTTGACTGAAAAGAGCAGTTCTGTAGAAGCCTGGATAGCATTAAGGAAATGGTGAATAAGGAAGTAGAAATGACCCCTATAGACAACATATTCAAAAAGTGTCATAAAAGTGATCAAAAAAAGGGTGGTGGAAGAGGAAGAAGAAAAAAATCAAGGCTATGAATAAGAAAATAGTGCAAAGAAAATTCTCACTGACAAAAACAAACATAACAAAAGCAAAGAATCACTCCTATCACCCAGGAGATTCCAAAGGATTCCCATATCTTTATGTCAGGAACCGAAGTCAAAGACTAAACATTAGAACAAAAGATACTCCTAAGGCTCACATCACTTAGGAAAATATTATACAAAGGATTTAGGAGCTCTGTGCCAGGAACAAGGGACAGAGACCAATATATATTATTGTACTTTTTTTTCTCCAGCTTTTTAAGGTTAAAATGTATAATGTGATATTTGGTATGACATACCTTAACCATCTTAACCATTTCACCATAACCTTATTATAATAAGGTTAGTTAGCACATCCATCATCTCATACAGTTACTTTGTGTGTGTGTGTGCGTGAGCATGTGTGTGTGTATTGTGTTTAAGGCCTCTCAGTGCACATAGGTTACTCTATTTGCTTCTTGATTAAATTGTCCCTCTGGCAGAGAGACTGCTAATTACCTCCCCCATCTATCATCTTCTCTCCCGTGAGCAGAATCCTGAGTTTAAGCCACTCAGAAAGAAAGCGTGTTTCCCAACTTTTCTTATATCTAGATCTAAACAGCTGAGTACGTCCTGGCTACTAAGATATTAGTAGAAGTATTGTATGGAACTTCTGGAAATCTCCTTAATATAAAGGAATGTGTCCTTTTATTCTGCCATCTTACTCCTGGATACAAGAATAAGTACTAGTGTCTATATTGGACCTTGAGGCAATTCTGAGACTAAAAACCATGAACTAAAAATGGCAAAGCAGAAAGATGGGGGCCTGGGTACCTGATGACACTGCAAGGCTGCCATATCTCCAGTCTTATTCTAAGTGAGAGAAAAAGATTATCTTGCTTTAGCCATGATTATTTTGGAGTTTTCTGTTATATGATTGCAACTCATGTTTTTTGTTTGTTGCCTTCTGTTGGCTTGAAAAATTTCTTGGCCATTCCTCACTTGATTTGTCTGCTGCTTCCCTAGAAGATGCCCTGGAAAGGCCGCCTTCGTCAGACCTGACTGTAATCTTATCGAGGGTTAGAAACATTTTCCCTGAGGTATTTGTTGAAAATGTTTAGGGGTAATTGTTTAACTTCATTGCTGCCTGGGCTGGTGAATAATATTAAAGCAACCATAGACTAACCTAAAGCTTAAAAGAAAAAACTAGGGAATTCTGAAAAACTCTGACACATTCCTGGTAAAGTAGGAAGCCAGTACATGCTTAAAGCCATGCTCATGCTCAGGAAAGACCTACGTCTGGTCTTCCCTGTAGGAACATCGGCCCAGTGAGGGCACAGAGTTTGTTCACTGTATCCTTATTGTCATGAACTATACTTTACACATAGTAGAATTCAATAAATATTTGTTGAAGAAATTAAGAAGAATTTGTGAGTCTTTTTGCATCCCAGGAACACCAATCAAAAAATTATTTAGAGTTCTAACAATGAGAATTGATTCATACCCAAAGCAAAATGATCAATAACTTTATTTAAATGAGAATTTGGTAAGATTGCACTAATGGTATTCCATATGTCAAATATGTTATAAAAATGTACAAATATTTTAATTGTTATGTCAACTCACAAGTGAATACTTTTTCTTATAATTGTTAACATTACAAGAATTTTAGTATGGTTTTACAATATTAAGTATGAGTGAAAAATCTGAGAGGAGTACCATAAAAAAACTATGTAGATATTCACTATACATGTGTCTATATATAATTATGATAAATTAATTTAGAAACTTTTTCTTCTATTCTATTGACTTACATATCATATGAGTGAGAATTGAGAAATGTATTCTTCATATGTCCCCACCTATACCTCCAGCAATATAATATTAAGTCTTTCTTTCCAGAGTCACATTTCTTTTTTTGTTGTTATTATTGATTTTTAAAACATTTTTTATTTATTGATGACAGAGAAAGAGAGACTTGTTCTACTCATTGATGCATTCGTGGATTGATTCTCGTATGTGCCCTGGCCAGGGATCAAACCTGCAACCTTGGCACATCCCCACAATGCTCTGACCAACTGAGCTACATGACCAGGGATTTTTGTGGTTGTTTTATTACCTCATTTTACTCATTAGTGTGGTCACTGGATTCTTACTTAGCACAATAAAGTGCAGTAAGGAATCTATCCATAGTTTTAAATAAAAGCAAGATATTTATAACCAAAAGTGAGAGAATATTTCTTTTAACCAAAAAACTTCCTAAAAGTCTTGCAGTTTAAAAGTTAGGCATATGAGGAATGGTGGTTGAGAAAGATAATTAGCTCAGGTTTAAATGACAACTGGAAAGGTGTCATTTTTGGAAAGGACGATAACAAAAATTAGAGACTGTGACCGTTAATTCAGAAAGGTGGTTGTGAATGGGAATTGGGAGGACATGGTTGTAAATGGTAATTTAGAATAACATTTGGGGGTAGGTGGCTTACAAGACAAGGTGGTATCTGAGAAAATAATCTGAATGTTACATTATCTACTTTTCCCATCACTCACCAAAGCCAGGCACATCCCTTGCTGAGACTTTGAAACAAACAAACAAACAAACAAACATATGACTATAACTACTCCTTATGAAAATATAATTATATGATGTATACTCAAGTGGACATATATAAGCATACATACACACATACATACAGAAAAGTCAGTGAGGAGGGTCATGGTATTTTTTTAAAGGCATAGTCATGTAGACAGAAAAAACTTCCTTTTCCTCTAGTGTGAGGATTCTTTACCTAAGATAAAACCTAATAAGTAGGACTTGCAATCCTGAACTTGAGAGGCTTCTATGACACTTAATAGAGGAAAATAAGGAAGAAGTGTTTAGAGTAAGTTAATAGCGTCACTTTTAATTATAGTCAGCCAAGAATAGGTCAGAGCCAAATCGGTGAATACACCTGAGAAAGCTTGTGGGAGAGATTTTATTTTTTCAAAGTATTATTTATGTGCTATTATATTTTATATTATATATTAATTTAAAAGCACTACTGATGGCTAAAGTAATATAGACAAATAATTGATTTTGCTAGTCCTTTCTATAAAATTTGTGGAAAAGTTTAAAAGTATAAGACCTAGCAGCCCTGGCCAGTGTGGCTCAGTCGGTTGGAGTGTCATCTGGTACACTGAAAGGCTGTCAGTTTGACTCTCGGTCAGGGCACATACCTAGGCTGCAGATTCGATCCCAGGTTGGGGAGCCTACAAGAGGCAACCTATGTTTCTCTCTCACATTGTTCTCTCTCTCTCTCTCCCTGCTCTTCCTCTCTCTTTAAAAAGCAATGAAAAGATGTCCTCAGGTGAGGATTTAAAAAAAAACTATAATGCCAACAAGAACATCATATAACTGGTACCTGCCATATAACCAATTACTTTTCAAAGTAATTTGATAATTTTTATTCAAAGCCCAAAATGTCTTTACCTTCTTATTCAATAATCTCATTTGGGGAATATATACAAAACAATTTTAAAATATGGAAGGAATATGCACAAAACTTCGTACACACCAAATTTGAAACAATCCAAATGTCCAATATTGTTTGCTTGTTCATTTACTCCTCTAGCAAGTTTTTCCCAAGCACCTAGGGTCTTCCCAGCGCTAGGCATGAAATGGAATACAGCCGAGTCCCTTCTCTCATGAAACTTATGTTTCAGTGGAGGAGATAGAAAGTAAATGAATAAATAATCATAGTACATACACATATATAAATATACATATATAGTATGTCAGATGGAGAAAAATTAAAACAGAGTAAGGTGTCAAGGGAGTACACAGAGAGATGGCTGTTCTGTATAGGGATCAGGGAAGGATCAGGAGTGGTGACATCTGGAGCCTGAAGGAAATGAGGAAGCAAGCCTTGAAGCTATTTGGCAGAAGACGGTGCCCATCAGAAGGAGCAGGTCTGGAGGTGGGAACGTGCTTGGCATGACTAAAGACTAGCAAGGAACTCGGTGCAGCTGAAGCTGAATGAGCTAGGAAGAGAGTAGCAGCTGAGGTCAAAGAGTCAGAGAGGATCAAATCTTGTAGGAATAATAGGCCATTATAAGAATTTGGATTTTACTCTGAGTGAGAATAGTGGTGTTGGAATGGTTTGAGCAAGAAGGTGACATAGTGAAGACAACAGAGAGACCAGTTTCCTATTTCAATAGGAAACTATTGAAATAATCCAGGCAAGAAATGATGGGGAGTCAGGTTAATGTGGTAACGACCAGGGACATGATGGCAGTTGATTCTGGGCATAGTCCAAAGGTAGAGCTGACAGGGTCTACTAACTAATGAGGGTAAGGTGTAAGGAAGAGGAATTAAGGAGGACTCCAACATTTGATCTGAGCTACCGGAAGGATGGATTTGCCATCTACTAAGATGGGGAAACTTTGGGAAGGGACAGAATTCAGAAGTTTGTTCTTGAATATATAAGGTGTCAGAGGCCTCAAAGCAGCTGCAGCAGGTGCTCTGTCCATACCCATCAACTACACCACATCAGAGCCCTTAGGACATCCTGATCGCCTACTGCCAGTGCCTCCATTGCTTGGCCATGGGGTTTCTCAAGATAAGACAATCTTGAAAAACAAAACAAAACACAAGACACAGAGGTGCGGCTTCCTCTCTGTAAGAGAAAAAGCACTGGAGGAGAAACTCTCTGCCCTTCCTTGCCCCCTGCTGTCTGCCTTCAAATGCCTTCATTTGAGAATATGATGATTGGTGGCATTGAGACATCATGGGAAGTCCAAGGGAACTGAAGAGAGGCCAAGCCCTGGCATTGTAGAAATGAGCCAATTTTAGCTATCACCTATGTCCAAGGTGCCTCCCATATGAGAGAAACAAACCTCTCTTATTTACACCACTATAAATTAGGTATTCTCTTACACTTGAAAGCAATCCTAACTGATTCACTGCTTAATAACAGTGTAGGTAACCTTATCAAGTAATTACTATGTATTAAGTAAGTGCTTACAGTTTAAGCACTTCACATGTATTTTGTCATTTAATTCTTACAAAACTTTACGAAGTGGTTACTATTATTATTTCCATTTTTTAGATAAGGGAATTGAAGCATGGAGAGGTAAAGCCATAATATATGAACCCAGGCCATCTGATTGCCAGAGTCCTTGCCCATAACTACTCCACTATACTGCCTTCCAGTATTTGTGGTTATATGATTCAATATAAAACTGCAACTAGAAACCTTGCTGTGGCAAATTCTGTAGAACCTAAACAGTATGGACATTTATCAGGTGTAAAACTTCAAATACAAAGGGTAAAGTTAGAAAATATTGTGTATGGCTATACAATGAAAATTCTCTTATTCCTCCCTGCAATTTTGGATTTAAAATGCTTTAGGAGATAACTTAAATCAAGTTTAGTTATTACCCATTTTGCATATAAATTAGATAATAAAGGAGGATTCCAAACTATTATTATACCAACCAGTGTGGCTCCTCCACCCACAAGTCCCAAACCAGAAGTGATCAGAAATGGATGATATCAAATGGGTTTGGGAATAGGAGAAAAGTACATGGGAACATAACTTTGACTTCACTTTCCACACCAGTGACTGAGCAATTTCCCCACTTCTATTTATAACAGAATGTCTCTAAAGAATTGCTAATACTGCCCTAGCTGGTGTAGCTCAGTGAATTGAGCATGAGCCTGCGAATCAAAGCTTCAATTCCCAGTCAGGGTACATGCCTGGGTCATGGACCAGGTCCCCAGTTGAGGGTGCTTGATAGGCAACCACACATTGATGTTTCCCTATCTTTCTTCTTCCCTTCCCCTCTCTCTAAAAATAAATAAATAAAATCTTTTAAAACATAAAATAAGGAATTGCTAATACTCACAACTTTTATATTCACCCATCCCATTCTCCCTAACCAATCAATCAATTTTCAGTTCAACCACCCAAATAAACTGCTCTTGTCAAGGTCCCCAGTGATGTTTATATCACTAAATCCAATGTCAATCTTTAATTTTCATCTTGTTGATTTATTAGCAGCATATGGCATAGTCCCCAGTCTCTGCTGCTGGTTTTTCCTCAGCTCACTGATTTCTCAACATGGAAAGTTTCAATGCTCGTACTTCAACCCCTTTGGTGTTCTCACCTTGGCTCATAGCTTTACATGCTATGGCAGATCGAGCTCATCTGGCAGCTGAATACCAAGGAGTGAGTGACCTCAGGTGATGCTATGTGGAACAGAACAATCACCCAGCTGAGACAGACTCAATTTTCTGGTTCACGAAATTGTGAGCTAAAAAAAAAAGGTTGTTTTTAGTCACTAAATTTTGGGATAATCTTTCCTTGCAGCAATAGATAAACAGAACAAATATTACCTTTTGTCTATGATTCACAAATTGCCTGAACCTCTCTTCTGAATTCCAGATTCATCTATAACTACATATCTGACATTTCCAGGAGGATATGTCCTATTTGGGGTTCTACCAGAGCAGGCTCTGAGACAGAATATGACTACAAGTAGCTTACTCAGGAGGTGATCCCAGGAAACACTAGTAGAATAGTGGGGAAATGACACAGGAAAAGAAAGCAGACCATGAAAAGGTGTGTTATCAAGCCAGTTACCACTTAATAAACCAGTTTATAATATTGGGGAATTCGGCAAATTGGTGTAGAACATGTATTTCAGAGTTATCCCATTCAAGAAGTCAGGGAAACTGGAATATTTATATGCTAACTTTTATCAGTCATTGCTTGAGGTCTGCTCCTGTAGAGGCCAATTCCCCACTGGCTTGACTTAGACAGAGTTTTAAGAAAAAAAGCTGTTAGGCAAAGAAATACAGAACCCAGAGGTGAGCCACTTCTAGTGCACGTTGAAGTGGGAAAGTTGAAATATGGGCAGGACACAGACAATATTTGCTAGGACATTAATATTTTTAATGATTCCAGCCCAGTTGTTTTGTAGAATGTCCCACACGCTGGCTACCAAACAGTTCTCCACAGTCTCATAATTATTAGCAGAGGCACTACCTGTCCTTTTGTTCGGAATTATCACTCCAAAGATATTTGAATAGTGAATAACCAAATATCTTCAAAAATTGGATAGCAATAGTGAGGAAGCTAGTGATACTGTCTCCCATCAGGACAGATTTGTTTATTATTATCCATTATAATAAAGGTAATATCTCTCTTTAATGCAAAAGTCAGGCATGTTTGCTTACAACCCATTGTAAACAATGTGGGCTCCCTAAGCTTAGGGTTGCTCTCCCTGTAACTCAACCCACAGTGTGTGCAGGCATTACCTGTATCTTTCTGTGGGAACTGGGGTTTAGGAAGCCGGCACAAAAAAAACAATGACACTGTGATTAACTCCTATTGTTGTGAGAAACAGTCCTTCGTCTCCGACCCTCCCAAAATTCTTGTAACTTCTGCCTGCATCATACAACTGTGACAAGCTAATTTGCTATCTTACAAGTAGGGTAAAACCTCAGGACCTTTACAGTTTTTGACTGGCTTTGATTGATTATTTCCTCATGATTAGATTCAGCTTAAACATTTTTTTTTGTCAAGAATCTAAGTAGATGATTTGTGCTTCTCATTGCATCCCACATGAAGGCATAAAATGTCATTGTGCTCCATTATTAGTCATGCTAAATTTAATCACTTGGTTAAGGTGGTGTCTGCCAGATCTCTCTACTGTCAAAATATTCTTTTCATTTTTGTAGTTCTTTATTCAGCTCATTCAGATAGTCTCAGAATATCATTGTAAAGATTGCTTATTAATTATTTCCCCCAAACCTGGAGTCTGTAATTTCTCCAAGGAGCTCTGTTTGAATTTTTTTGTTGTTGTTTTGATTTAGAGGGGAATTGTATTTAGAAACAATGATCCAGATGTGTACATTGCTACTAGAATTTGCTTCTAGACCCCTTCAATGGACAAAATTAAAGGGAAAAATTAAGTTCACACTGACAATGTCAATCCAAATCTAACACAACGAGGTTTCTCCTCATCTTTCCTCATTTGGTATCTGAATGTCCTATTTCCCATGATAACATTGACATATTTACACATTTGTTTTATGCTACAATAAAGACAAAGCAGTGCCAGAATTACTATTCTACTGATGCCATCAACCACAAATATAAGGAAGTTTCAAAATTTCTTACTAATTATTACACTACATACCACTAAGGCTGTGTAGTCAATACTATCTTCAAAAGGGACTTGACTGAAATTTTTGTCAGTGTGGTTATGCATCAATTTGACATAATTAGGTTTATTTGTTTCAGTATTTTTTAACTCCTTAAAAATATAGAAACCACTTACATGATTAAAAATAGAAAACTTTACAAAAGATATACCTGAAAAAAGCTCATTAATGTTCCTCTACATTCCATTCATCCCCTAGGGGTAACTGTTGTAACCTCTGAGTTGTCCTCCCCAAAACTCATATGTTGCAATTGTAACTCCAATGTAACTGTATTTGGAGATAGCGGTTTTTGAGAGCTAATTAAGATTAAATGAGGTCATAAGTATGATGCTTAATCAGATATGATGGATGTCCCTATAAGTAGAGAAAAGACACCACAGAATGCACTCTATCTTTCTCCCCTTCCCCCTTGCCCCTTCCTTCTCTCCCTCGGCCTCCCTCTCCTTCTGCCTCTCTACTTCCTCCCTCTCTTTTTCTGCCTCCCTCTTCCTCTCCCCTCCTGCTACATGCAGAGGAAAGGCAATGTGAGCATACACAATGAGAAGGATGCAATCTGCAAGCCAGGCAGAGAGGCCTTACCAGAAACCAACTTTTCAGGCACCTTGATCTTTATCTTTTAACCTCTAGAATTCTGAGAAAATACATTGCCCCTTTTAAGCCAGACAGCATTTCTTTATGAGAAAATAAGCACATATTTTTTTCTTACACAAAAAATAACATACTACAAGGTTTGCTCAGAAAAAGTCCAGCCATTGTTAATATGAGAATGGTTTGCACGACATCAATGTAACCTGGCAGCCAAGGAGAGTGGACTGGATTGCACATGCATGAACAATGATGACTTCACTGTATTAGTCAGTGGGGGCAGTAGTTGCCGTTGAGTGAGCATGTGTACTGTGTGGTCATCACATTCAAAATGACTGAGTGAGTAGAGCAACGAATCTGTATCATATTTCGCCTTAAGCCTGAGCATTCCTCTGCAGAAACTATTTAGATGATTCAGAAGGCAGCAGTTATGGACAATCGGTGATTGGCAGCTTCATCACAGAAATGTGCCTGCTCATGCATCACGCCTCATGCAGAGTTTTTTGTGAAGCATCAAATCACCCAGGTGACTCAGCCCCACTACAGCTCAGATTTGGCACCCTGTAACTTCTGTTTTTTTCCCCAAAACTAAAATCACCATTGAAAGGGAAGAGATTTCAGACCATCAATGAGATTCAAGAAAATACAACGGTTTCTGGCCAAGACAGAAGTGTAGGTAGGTACACTTTGCCTCCTGCACAACCAAAAATATGACAACAACAAATTTAAAAACAAAACAAATAACCAAAACTGCCAGAAAATTGAACTCTATAGAAGTCTGATATCCAAGGAGGTGAAGAAACATTCATCCAGACTGGTAGGAGGAGCGAAGACAGGCAGCTAGGGCACAGAGGACTCACAGCAAGACAGCAGCTAGAGGGCTGGTGGGTGAGGCAGTGGCTGGAGAACCTGGTTGTGTCACATTTGCATGTGGATAAATCAGGAGGAACAACTGGGGAGCGAGACAGACCATGCAAACCAGGGTTCCATCCTGGGGAAATAAAGCCTCAAGACCTCTGACTGTAAAAATCTGTGGGAGTTGCAGTGGCAGGAGAAACTTTTTGCTTCACAGGAGAGTTCATTGGAGAGACCCACAGGGTTCTAGAATGTATACAAACCTACCCACCCAAGAATCAGCACCAGAAGGGCCCAATTTGCCTGTGGGCAGTGATGGGAGTGACTGAAAGTTGGTGGAAAGCTGAGCAAGAGCATTGTTCCCTCTCTGATGCCTCCCCCACATACAGCACCACAACACAGGGTTACACCACCCTGGTGAATAACTAAGGCTTTGCCTCTTACAAAATGACAGTTGCCATGAGACACACACACAAAATATATATATATAGCTCAAATGAAAGAAGAAATCAAAGCTCCAAAAATAGAACTAAGTGATGAAGAGATAGCCAACCTATCAGATACAGCGTTCAAAACACTGGTAATCAGGATGCTCACAGAAAAGGTTGAGTATGGTCGAAAAATGAAGGAAAAAGTAAAGGCTGTGCAAAGTGAAATCAAGGAAAATATACAGGGAAACAACAGTGATAGGAAGGAAGCCAGAACTCGAATCAATGGTTTGGTCCAGAAGGAAGAAAGAAACATTCAACCAGGACAGAATGAAGAAACAAGAATTGAAAAAAATGAGGAGAAGCTTAGGAACTTCTGGGACAACTTTAAACGTTCTAACATGCGAATCATAGGGGTGCCAGAAGGAGAAGATGAAGAGCAGGGAATTGAAAATATAATGAAGGAGAACTTCCCCAATCTGGCAAAGAAAATAGACTTCCAGGAAGTCCAGGAAACTCAGAGTCCCAAAGAAGTTGGACCTGAGGAAGCATACACTGAGGCACATCATAATTCCATTACCAAGATGAAAGCTAAGGAGAGAATCTTAAAAGCAGCAAGAGGAAAGGAGACAGTTACCTCCACAGGAGTTCCCATAAGATTATAAGCTGATTTTCTCAAAAGAAACTTTACAGGGAAGAAGGTGTTACAGTCCAAAAGGGGGGACCAAGGGCAGCCGAGGCAATACACTATTACCCGAAAGGAACCTCCCGGGTTTGTTATGTCTGCCACCAGAGGAAAGACATCTCTCAATGCCTGAGATTTGTGAAAAGGAAAGGAATTTATTATTCATTTGAAATAACACAAACTAAAGTTCCCCACAAATGCACACAGTCCTCCCAGCAGCCTTTACATGGCAAAAGGGAGCACTTCCAAAGCCTCATGGTCCCAACCAAGACGCCAAAGCCGCGTGGTCCTAAGCAGATGTGTGGTCCCAAAAAGAGAGACCCCCAATGGCTGCTGTGCCTCTGTTTAAATCCCAGCACTAATCTTTCTCTGAAGCCCCATTTCCAGCTCCTCTCACAATTGACCATAGCTGCCTGCATTCTGGGCAGGTGTAGCCCTGTGGTGTGAAACCAATTATTTCCAAGCTCTTCTGGACCATATTACAAATCCCTATTTGGGGCCCCCTCTTGGCTACACCCTGTTACAAAGGGACTAGAAATAAGTATTCAAAGTCATGAAAGGCAAGGACCTACATCCCAAATTACTCTAACCAGCAAAGCTATCATTTAGAATGGAAGGGTAGATAAAGTACTTCCCAGATAAAGTCAAGTGAAAGGAGTTCATCATCACCAAGCCCTTATTATATAAAATATTAAAAGGACTTATCTGAGAAAAGGAAGAAGATAAAAAATACAAACAGTAAAATGACAACAAACTCACAACTATCAACAAGTGAATCTAAAAAACAAAAACTAAGCAAACAACTAGAAGAGGAACAGAATCACAGAAATGGAGATCACATGGAGGGTTATCATTGGGGGAGGGATGGGGGGAGAATGGGGGAAAAGGTACAGGGAATAAGAAGTGTAAATGGTAGGTACAAAATGAATAGGGGGAGGTTAAGAATAGTATAGAAATTGGAGAAGCCAAAGCTTATTTGTATGACCCATGCATATGAACTAAGGCAAGGGAATTCCGGTGGGAGCGGGTTGCAAGGCAAAGGGGAACAAAGGGTGGGGGGAATGGGACAACTGTAATAGCTTAATCAATAAAATATATTGAAAAAAATAAAAATAAAGTACAATGGGCTGCTGATGGCAATTGGGAGAATTGCGTGAGGTCCCAAGTTGCCTACTTTGAAGGGGACTAAGGTGTCATTGTCCTATGTACAATGTTTCTTTATATCTTGTATCATCTTCAATAAATGTCTCTATTTTTTGTATTACATGGCTGGACACCTTCTGGACAGACCTCATATATACTCTTTTGCACCTATATGTTCTATAAGTCACTCTGTATCAGTCTATAGCAATCTTCCTCATTCTTTTTTTATAGTTGCATTTCTTTATTGTATTTCAGTATTTTTAATTTCTTTATAGTATTGCACTACTTTACTTTATTTTCAAGAGGATATTAAATCATGTATTGATTACAAATGATAATGGATGATACACAAGCTTCATTCCCACGTATAATTTTATGTGGTACCATAATTCAATTTAGATATTGCATAGGATGTGCCAACAATCATTAGTAACCAAATAAACTCCATGACTCTGCTCAGGTGACCCCTTACAACCTGCTTGGGCACAGTAACATATCAATTCAACTATATCAAGGTTTCTGAAGACAATGGCTTGTGTGCCCAAACAGGTTGTAAATAAATTTCAAATAAAACCTGGCATCCCCCCGAAGAATTCTAACTTCACATTGTTAGGGTAATTTACCAAGATGGCTTCAGAGTAGATTAACTTTACACAGCACATTTTTAAAAAAGACACATTTATTCAGTTTTATGATCAGATTATTACATTTAGCAATCAACAACACAGGTGCAAAAAAAAAAACAAAACCCTACATTAAAACCCTTTTTTGGAGAGCTTTGTACTTTCCACAGGACAAAAGCCAAAATAATCTGTTATACAATTAGTCACAAATACAGTCCTTGAGTTTTTTGCCCATTCACATGAGTATTGTCTAAAACATGTCTTCTTTGTAGCAGTGAGGCCCTGCCACCACAGTGCTTGCCTGAGTTCACAAGTCTGTTGCAACCTGTGGCTTCCCTGTCACTTCCCTGGCTACCTCCCTTCCCCCCACTGCTAAGGCTTGTTTCCTGGCAGTAATGAAAACCTTCTGCACTGCCATAGCTTCTGCTGCTGCTGGAACCACTGTAGACACCTTGGTTTCATGGCTTGGTAAAGTACTGGGCTCAACCACCACAGGGGCCAGAGCTTCTGCCTCCAAAATTTCCTCCTTTTATTGTTCCAAAATTTGAAGTTTGATTGTTGCAACTGCCAACATCACTGTAGTTTCTACCATCTCCCAAACTGTTGCCATCATTACCGAATCCATTATAGCCATCCCCACTGCCAGCACATCTCCCCCCACCACTGCTACCACCAAAGCCACCTCACCTGCTGAAGATTCCTCCATGACCAAAGTTGGTCACTCCCACGAAAACCACCTCCACAACTGCCTCCAAAGTTTCTGGAACCACTTTGATCTCTTTGGCTGGATGAAGCACTAGACATCTATTGTTTAGATGGGGCTTTCCTTGCTTCACAGTTGTAGTCAATCACAGTACAGTACTTCTGCATGACAATCTTGTCTACAGAGTCATGGTCATCAAAGGTTACAAAAGCAAAGCCTCTCTTTTTGTCATTGCCTCGGTAGTCATGATTTCAATTACTTCAATTTCCCCATACTGTTCAGAACAGTCTCTTAGGTGATGTTCTTCACTGTCTTCTTTAATACCACCGACAAAAATCGTTTTTACAGCTTTGGGTTCCAGACCTTTGAGAATCGTCTCTGGAGACAGCCTTCTTGGGTTCTACAGCTCTCCCGCCCACCTTGTGCGGCCGTGCATCTACAGCTGCACCCGCCTCCTCCACAGTGGCCTGTGTGACAAACCCAAAGCCTCTGGAGCGCGTGGTGTTCGGCTCTCTCATCACCACACAGTCTGCGATTGTTCCCTGCTGCTTAAGATGGCTCCTCAGACTCTCATCTGTCATTTCAAAGCTCAAACCTACGATAAAGAGCTGCTGTACCTGTTCTGATTCCTTGGAAGCCTCTGACTTAGACATGATGACTGCAGGAGAGGAGAATGCAACACTTACTCAGCAGCATCCACCGGCAAAAAAGGGTATTGCATTATTTTACATGCCAAGAGTTTCACCAGCAACAAATGTGTGAGAGTGACTTTTTCTCACTACCTCACCAATCATGTGTTGTCAAGCTTTTCAATTTTTGTCAGGGGGATAATGAGGGATGATATTTCATTGTATTTTTAATTTACACTTATTTTATCTTAATTGAAGTTGAGTGCCTTTGTCGCATGTTTATGGGTCATTACATATTTTTTTCTCTGGTTATCTTTTTAAAAATTACTCTGTCTAACCAGGTTGTAGTATATGCTTGATTTTTGTATATTTATCTCGTATCTAGATACATTACTAAATAATTTCATTAAGTTTAACGTTTAGTGTGTCAGTTCTTTTGTGTAGGAAAAATACCCCTACAGACAACAATTATATTTTTTGTGAACAATAACATTTTGTCTCTTCCTTTTTGATCCTTATAAATTTCTTTTCCTGTATTAGTTTTCTTGTTAGGACAATGATAACATGTTAAATGGAAAAACCAATAATGACTGTCTTGTTCCTCATTTATTTATTTATTTTGGTTTAAACAACAAAACTTTACTTTCTCATAGTTCTAGAGGCTAGAAGTCCAAGACTGAAGTGTGCACAGGATTAGTTTCCTTGGAGGCTTCTTTCCTTGGCTTGCAGATGTCTACCCTCTTGTTGCTTCTTTATGTGGTTGTCCTTCTGTGCACACTTGTTCCTGATTTTGAAAAGAGTGTTTTAAGGTTTTTAATGCTTTTATACTAAAGATAGTGTTTTCTATAGGCATTTTAATAATAGCTTTTTTATTAAATTAGGGCTCTCCTCTATGATAGTTTTGCTAAAAATTTTTAATCATAAATGGGAATTGAATTTTACAAAATTTTTGTATCTTTTGATATGTTTTTCTTTAATATGTTAATGTGATGAATTACAATGACTGATTTTCTAATATTAAATCATATTTGTACACCTGGGTAAACCTAACTTAGTTATAATAAACTATCTTTTAAATACATTGTTATATTTGGTTTCCTACTAACAATATATTTATGCATTTCTTTGTGAGTATGGTTGCTCTATAATTTAATATTCTTACTGTCTTGATCTGGCTTTGGCATCATTATTTATTAACTTTGCTACATGAGGTGGAGTGGGACCATTTTCTATCTTATTATATATATACACACATATATAAATGTATATATATACACATTTATTTTTTTTGTAAATTCCCGGAAGAGTTGGAATAAATTTGAAATCAATTGTTTCTTGAATATTCTGTAGAACTGATCTGTAAAACACTCTGGGTTTTATTAATAGGCAGAGTTTTTAATACCAAATTTCTTTGTTATAGGAACAGTTTTATTATTTTCTCTTCAATAGATTTTGGGAAGTTACAAACAATGAATATTTATTTATTTTAAAATTTATTTATTTATTTATTTTTAGAGAAAGGAGAGGAGGGGGAGAAAGAAAGCGAGAGAAACATCAATGTGTGGTTGTCCCTCGTGTGCCCTCTACTGGGGACCTGGCCTACAACCTAGGCATGTGCCCTAGACTGGAAATCGAACCCACAACCTTTTGGTTTGCAGGCTGGTACTCAATCCACTGAGCCACACCAGCCAGGGTAAACAAACTATGTATATTTGGATATCCCTACATGTTTGCTATTTTTTTTATCACAAACTTTTTGTCTTTCAGAACTTTTTTAAGAATTATTTTTCTTCTGAAATATCTTTATATTTTCTTTTAATGAAGATTAATTGGTGATAAACTCTGTGCATTAGTTTATTTGAAAATGTCTTTACAATGTAGCTGTGAGGTGCTGCCCTGTCTTTGCCCCTGCTCAAAACAGGACTGTTTCCTTTCTGGCCCTGCCAGCCATGGTGCAGTAGCCAGCAGGGATGCAGGGTCTCATACACGGTTAAAAAAAAAGTCTTTATTTTTCCCTTGATCTTATAAAATAGGGTTACTGGGTACATAATTCTAAGATGACAGTTATTTTCTTTCAGCACTGAAGGTATTATTCTACTGTCTTGTGGCTTCTGTCATGTGTTAAAAAGTCTGCTCTCAGTCTAATTACTGTTCCTTTGTAAATAAACTGATTATTTATGTGATGCTATGAGTTTGAATCGTATCCTTCAAGAAGATATGTTAAAGCCTTAACTCCCAATACCTAAGAATGCGACCTTGTTTTGAAATAGGGTGATTGCAGATATAATTAGTTAAGATAAGGTCATATTGGGGAATATAGGCTTTTATTCTTACAATGTTTCACTTTTTATTTTTATCATTGACACTATTACAGATGTCTCCCATTCTCCCCTTTGCCCACATCCACCCAGGCCCCCGCCCCCAGTCTTCCCCACATTGTTGTCTGTGTCCATGGGCGATCCATACCAGAATATGGGCTCTTAATCCAATATGACTGGTGTCTTTATAAGAAGAGGAAAAGAGACACAGACACCCGAAGCAATAATGAAACCAGAGACTAAATTGCTGCCCATTGTAAGCCAAGGGATGACAAGCATTGCTAACAAATCACAGAGCAAGAGGCAAGGAAGAATTCCTCAGTGCTGACCAGAGGGAACGAGCCCTGCTGATACCTCGGTGTTGGACTTCTAGCCTCCGGAGCTGTGTGGCGCATTCTTCTGATAGTTTAACCACTCAGTTTGTGGCACCTCGTTACAGCAGCCCTAGGAAACTAATATACAACTGGTTTTCAGATGTATTGTCAAAAAAATACGTGTTGTTGTTTATGTTCTCAATTTCATCACCATGTAACTAGGTTGAATTTCTTTTTACTTATCCTGCCCAGTATTCTTGGTGATTTCTGATCTGTGGATTTATACCTTTCACGGCTTGGATAAATTCCTCACCCATTATATGAATATAAGTTTTCTTTCATCTTCTCAATTCTCCTTCTAGGGCTCGCAATAGATTTAAATGAGGAACTTGCCTTTTCTGCCTGCCATCTACTTCCTTCATCTCCATGTCTTTCTGGGCTGCATTCCAGGTAGTTTCTTCAGATGCATCTTCCACTCCGTTTGTTCTTGAGATGCATTCTAACATGACTATTATGTTTTTAAACTTTAGTAATTCTTTAGAAGTTTGTGGCAGAGATTGGTAAGTGTCTCTCAATAGCCATTTCCTCCTTATTATGGTAATAGAACTTCCTAATTTTAACTAGGTACATGACCATCCACAATAATGGCTATATTTCCAATTTTCCCTTGAGCAAGGAATGACCACGTACTAAGCGTTTACCATGGGATATGAGCTGAGGTAATATGCACAATTTTTAGAAAGTTTTCTTAAAGATAAGGGCATGTTTTTTCCTTCCCTTTTTTCCCCTTTCTCTATTCAATGAGAGGAGTATACTTTCCCACACTATTAAGTTTAACCTGGCCATATGACTTGCTTTAGTTCGTGCAATGCAAGCACACAGGACATATGACACATCTGGGGGAGGCTTCAAATGAATGTCTGTGGCTTACACTCTTGTTTGCTTGCCTTCCACCATGAAGAAAATATAACCCAGGTGACTACTGGCCCTTTAGTACAGGTCCTTGAAGGTGAGACATGTAGAACTCACTTGAATTTGACTTGTACCTAGAGCACAGCCACAGCAGCAGACTGCCTGCCCTTCCAGCTGTCGATTTCCAGCTCAGTGGGAAATAAATATTTGTTTTTTATAAGCCAGAATCTTGGAGGACAATTCCTTTATTTTCCTGCAAGACAGAACTTTATTTAAAATTATGTTTTTGAGGTAATTTATTCATGATTAGCTTCTACTGCCATAATATTCACATGTACATTTTTGTGTTTTTGTGTGGACATGTTTTAAATTCTTCTGGGTATATACTTAGGAGTGGGGAGGGAAGTGGGTTTTCTCACACCACCAAGGGGCAATTTTCCAGACACCAGCTGAGTGTCCTAAATTCAAATCAGTTCTGACACTCTATCTGGAGATAGCCTCAGATCCCACATGTTAAGGACTCAGTCCCATAACACTGCTTTCCCTGCCTCCAGATGCCATTTTCAGGTACAGGTTGTTACTGATGCTTCTGACCAACTGGCTACTACCTGGAGGTTCCAATGATTCCCCTCCAACTCAGGATGCCAATCACAAGTTCAGGTTGTTACCTGTACTCCTGAACAACTGGCTATGAGTCAGAGGTTTCAATTACCCTCTCCTTGGGTCCAATTATTTTGCTAGAGTGGTTTACAGAACACAGAGAAACAGTTCACTTACTAGATTACTATTTTTTTTAAGAAGGATATAACTCAGGAAAGCCAAATGGAAGAGATGCATAGGGCAAAGAATGGGAAAAGGGTGCAGATCTTCCACGACCTCTGCAGGCTCACCACTTTCCCCACACCTTCACGTATTCACCAACTTGAAACCTCTTGGAACCTTGCCCTTTTGGAAAAGGGCATAGAATTTTGAAAGAACACAATTCAGTCAAAACCATTGTCTTTGAAGTATAAAAGATTAAGAAAGTTTTAATTGTAAAATATACATAAAATTTACCATTTAAACAATTTTAAGTGTACAGTTGTACGGAGTTAAGTATGTCCACATTGATCTGCAATTGCCCCACCATCATCTCCAGAAGTTTTTCATCTTCCCAAATTCATAGAGACAGAAAGTAGAAGGGTAGTTTCCAGGAGTGAAGAGTGGGAGAGTGGAGGAGTAAGGAGGGGAATATGGGTTAATGTTAGGGTACAGAGTTAACAATCATATAATTTATAAACTATACCTTAGCTATAGCAAGATTATAATTTATTAATAGGTTGGATCTAAAATGTGAATTTCAGAAAACAGCATTTTCTAAGCTTTGTTTTGCTGTAATTAACTATTCGGTCAAATTCTCCCTTTTTCAGATTTCTCTTCCAGAACTCCTATCCTTCCATCCAATCTAGCCCAGGACTTGGGAGTTCCTGAATTAGATGTAGTGATTCCTATATGTGATCAGATACCGTATTTCCTCTCTCATTTTATTCGAGTACATCTTCAAGAAACTTTTTTTTTTAAGTGAGGATACATTTATTGATTCGAGGGGTGGAGGGCAGGGTGGAGAGACAGAGAGAGAGATGTAAGAGAGAAATACGAATTAGTTGCCTCTTGGTCACCCCCTGACTGGGGACCAAACCCACAAACTATGTATGTGCTCTGACCCAGATTGAACCCTCAGTCTTTTGGTGCATGGGACAATGGCTCCAACCAACTGTGATACCTGGCCAGGGCTCAAGTAACTCTTTTTAAAAAGGGTATGTGGAGGTTTAACTTCATGAGCTTCTGCATATCTGAAAATATTTTCATTCTGCTTTTACTTAATAATGCTTCAGCAGAAAGAGTTTTTAAATTAACCTTTTTCCTAAGAATTTGAAGTTCAAGAAATATTTCCCTCAGAAACTTGAAGGTCTTTGTCTGTTATCTTCTCATATCTAGTGCAGCTGGTGACAATTCTAATGCCAGCTCAGTCACTTTTTCCCCTTTTTTTTGAAATTTAGGATCTTCTCTTTATCTTTAGTTATACTACTTCCAGGGTTGGCATTTTTTCTTTTTCTTTTTTTTTTTCTTTCCTGTTTGTGCTTTGTACTAATGGATACTTTCAGCTTTCAGCTCTGGGAAACTATCTTCCATTATTTTTGGGATAATTTTCCACCTTTTATTTACTTTGTTTTCTCTTTCTTTTGTAATATTAGTCCTGTTGACTATTTCTTTTATATTTTCTTTTTCTTTAATTTTCAGTTTTTGTTATGATGCAATTTTATATCCAAAATTTACATATCCAAATGTTTTTCAGATATATGTTCAAAGAAAATTAGAAAATAGATCTGGGAAATTTATTTTTGCCTATAGCCACCTAAATTTATATGCATGAGAAATTATGACTTATGCTGTTTTATTCTCATGTAGAAGAACACAGAGCTCCAGTGAGGTAAGGAACTTTATTAGCAATACAATATTCTGGCACAGGGTAACAGATACATTCTATTCAACTCAGCCTTCAGTTGTTAGAGTGTTGCAAATTACTGTTGGTTTTCTCAATCCAGAGTAAGGGCTTTGAAAATGAAGATTTTATTTAATTTTTAATAAATGTCTACATTGGGTAAGTTAGGCTTTGATATCTGAGTGGGCCATGGTTTCTGTTAATGGACATTAGTACTTTATAAAGCATTTTGTTGCAAATTCTGATATTTTCTCTTGTAATTTGTGTATTCTATTGTCTTTAAAATAAAGAAATTAAATGTACTGTATACATGTTTCTCTGTTTCCTTTGTGGTTGCATTTTCTGTTTGCCTTTCCCCTTCCCATCAAGCTGGAGACTTTCCTTACCTATCTAATAATCCTTTGTTGTTTGTTCATATTTAAGATGAGGTAGTTGGAATGCTGATTAGGAATGTTGTGAACTTAAGAGAGTTCTGCCATTTTTCACAAGTTCATTCCAGATTGCATGGGTAGGAAATGGGCTATTGTGCCCACCAGAATGAAGAATGCTTTACTCTTAGTCATAAATGCTCAAATAACTGCCCAAGTTCCTCCCCAGAGATTATGAGAACTCTTGATTTTTGGCTTGGGATAAATGCCTAGTTATTGTGCTGTTTCACATACAGACCTTTATTTAGTTTTCCTGTGTTTCAGCCCTGCTTCTCACTCTTGCTCTCGTGTCTCTAAATTCAGTCTCTCTAAATCACTTCCGGCAGATGGGCCCCTTTCTTGGCTGCAAGCAACCTGTGCACCTATCACACATTATGGTTTCTTCCATTTGTTTAGTCAGACTGCACTTACTTTTGGTGTGTAAAATTTAAAAAAGATAGGGCTCCCTTTCCATTTTTTATTTTGTATGAGTTTGCATGATTTTTTTATTGCTTTATAAGTATTTTAATGAGGTCTCAGGAAGAAGAGGAAATAAATTCATGTGCTCAGTCAGCTTTAGTAAACAAACTTTAAATGTTGGTTTAAAAAAATATCGGGGGCAGAGTAGGAAATAAGAAAAAACAACCAATGGAATGACAGAAACGAAACACAAAAAACAAAATTCTGAGCCAGAGATAGACAGTATTCCTGTGTTTATATAACTTAGTGTTTAGCATCTTAACTCCGGATCTACACATTTTTCGGGATACGATGGATCTCAAGACATCTAGTTCACACCTCATTTTACAGTTAAGAAGAGTAGGACCCAGAAGTAGAGTGATTTTCCAAGGTAACACAAGTAGAGGGTGTCAAAATGGAAACTACAAAGATACGATTCAGTTCTCTTGAAAAACAGTCAAATGATGGCTTTTCCTGGGTAAATAGCCAGATTTCCAAGAAAATGAAATATTTTAGGATTCTTATTTGGCAGTCTAACAATTGGTAGACTTATGCTGAATGTACTGAAGGGGGCGACTATACAGCAAGATGGGGAACTGCAACAAGGATCATGGAAAGGAACAATCAGAGAGCCTCTAGGCAGGATGAACCAGCAGAATCTGGTGAATGAATGAATGTAAATGCTGAGGAGGAACGGGAAAATGTTAGGGCATTATGAGGAGGTGTGAACTGGTTAGTTATAGTGGTGGAGAGTGAGTAGGGGTAAAATGATTGTACTTGCAAGGGCATTTCCAATTCTTTTAATAAACACTAGAAGGTTGGGAATAAATATTGTTCACATCACTCCTACGTTCTTGGTTTAGAGATAGCTTACCCACATCTTTAAATTAGTGGGTGCAGTTATCCTCTTTGCAAGGCTCCAGCAAATGGACCCGAATTGCGACACAGTACAGGAACTCTGCGTTACCCAAGATACAGTACCAATTGTCGGGCAGACAAGCCTTGCGGTTGTGAGGACAAAGTAAGGCAACGTGGCACACAATACCTGGCAGGTCGGAAGGACTGCACGTGGACATTAATTTCCGCCCACGCTCTTCCCTTGCGTCAGAACCACTACAGGAAAACGACCTACACTCGTGTGGGTCTCCTGCGACACCTAAGTTTTTTCCTCAGGGCCATGTCGTCTCAGATCATATTACTACTTTAGGAGGCACATTCGCAAAAAGCTAAGGGTAGGGAAAAACCCAATTTCCCTAGGTCACAGGGTGCCCACTGAAGTCGTGAGAGAGCAGACGGGAACGCACCGCCAACCCTTCGAGCTATTCCCAACAGCGGCGCTGGTCTCGGGGTTGTGTAACGGGCCACGGCAAGGCGGGGGTGGGGCGACTGTAACCTTTGGGAACGATTCCGCTCTCCTGCTCGGCCGGTCCATTTCCTACGGCAAGCAGAAGGAGACAAACACCGCCTTTCCTAGCTCCCACCTACCGCCGCTTTCCCGAGAGGGCCCTGGTCCTGCGCTCCCTTGGCCGCAGGGGAGGCGTATGGGGGTGTGTACGTGTGGACATCCCGCGCCCGTGACTCAGCTTCAGCGCTGAGCCACCGCCAGAGCCTGCGTCACCCTCGCTTCCCGGGCCTTAACCCGCCTTTCCCTGGAAGGGGCCGGAGGCCTGCAGGCTACGGAAACGCGTTCACGGAGGACGCAGAGTAGCGAGGTGCCCGGCAAGGGGAAGGCGGAGCTCCGGGCAACTCGGGGGCTGAAGCCTTGGGGCGGGGCTAGGTGTCTCGCACAGGGGGCGGGGCTCAGTGACGTCGGCGGGCGCCGGGCCCTGCTGTGGCTGTGGCTGTGGCTGTGGTGGCGGCGGTGGTGGCGCCGGGGCGGCGGCAGCAGCAGCGGCAGCAACACCAGCAACACTGAGCAGGGTGAGACGGCTGCGATGGCGGCTGCTGGGAAGTCGGGCGGGACCTAGAGCTTCCCTCCTGTCGCTGGCCCTGAGGCTTTTTGCCTTTTCTTACCCTGCTTCTTCCACACGGCCCTGGCTGGGGCAGGGCAGCGCGCCCCCGGGGAGGGGTGGAGCTGTAGGTGAGGCTTCAGGACCCCCTCTCCTTCAAGTGTCTGCCCGGGGGGTGGGGAATGGGGAAGTCCGGGGGGGGCGACCCCACCCTCAACCCATCTCAACCCATCTCAACCCACCCCAGCCCACCGACGGCTCCACCCAACCGAGCTCCGGAATTGGGCGGGAGCGGAGGC
Organism: Tonatia bakeri; assembly: GCA_004024845.1. Taxonomy (NCBI): domain Eukaryota; kingdom Metazoa; phylum Chordata; class Mammalia; order Chiroptera; family Phyllostomidae; genus Tonatia; species Tonatia bakeri. Next base: position 52,470 of record PVIA01005021.1, read on the forward strand.
TGAAGATTTGGGGAACCCAGAGCGGGAGGTGGTAGGTGGGAGATGCTCTGGATGCTTGGAGAAGCGACGGTGAAAGGTTGATGAGAAGTGATGTTACGGGCGAGGTGGTGGCGAGATGGAGAAAGTGGGGAGCCATTCAGAGGGCTGGGGTGCGGCCAGGGTGGATCTGTGGGTTTGGGTGATTGAGGTAAAGTGTTGAAGAAGATGAGGGTTCTTTTTTATTTTTTTACTTCTAGGAAATGGTAAGATAGATGAATGGTTGTATTTCAGAAGGAAGATGAGCTGTGGATGTTGCCTTTGAGGCAGTTGGAGAAGCTACTGCACTAGGTCTCACATTTCTACTTTAGGGTTTTGGTTCTTTTTCTTTTTGACAGGGTGAGTGGATGGATTGGGAGGGAAGAGAATTCTTCTCTGCTTTGGCTCAGTGAGTAAATTGTGAGCGTGGGTGGGTCTGAAGTTTTTCACCTTTCAAGAACTTCAGTCAGGTAGCAATATTAGGGAAATAGGTCTCATTACACTTTTTGGTCCTTAAAGGTGTTACTTTCCAGTCTTTTTTCATTGTCGAAAAGATCTCTTTTTCACTACATTTACAAGCTCTGTCTTGGCCCCTTAAGAGGCCTGAGAATCAGGTGGTTGCTTTGGAAGACACGTTTCTGAGTAGTAGTAGTAGGTGGTTGTCAAGGTTGACTGCTTTGGACGGATAAAATGAACAATTTGAACAGTCCTGTTGTATATGAACAATGCTTAAATGTTTTAAAGCGCAACTGTCCTTAACACCTTTTCTTTCAATAGACCTTGACATTTGGACATGTGTGTTCAACACTATTAATTATTTTTCTCAATTGTAGATTTCTTTGTGAAATACTTTAAAAATGAAGCGGAATAGTTTTTTTTTTCTCTACAGTAGACTCCTCAATTTCTGAGAAATGTTCTTTGATCCAAGTGCTTTAAAGTGCTCTTTAATAACATATTGGGGGCATGTGCTTGTCACTTCATAGGGAGATATTACTAAGAGTAAACAGTATTCAGTGTTCTTCACATCATTGTGTCACAACTTAGCACATTAAATCAGAATCTTCTTTTCTGGATTTCTGCTCCCTGTGAGATTACAGTATTCACCATTCTTACCTACCAGTGTTCTAAGCTATTTCTTGCTGAGAAACAGGTCCTGTGATGGACATGTATTATGTAATGGATGGAAGTAGCCATAACTCTCAATAATTCATTAATGGAGGAAGAGAAACCACCATGAAATAGAAATTAGGCAGTGACTTTCCCAAGGCTTACTCAATTTATTTGGGAACATAGCCAGGGAAGTGCTTTCCTGTAACCCAAGAGAGAAATTTACAGTTGTCAATGTCAGTAGTTGCAGATCATAGCCTCTTGTAACATGCCTACTTAATGAGCAGACTGTTATCTTCTAGCAAATATGTCTGCTTGAAGAGACTTATAGGAAACAGATGATACAATAGCTATTAAGAGGGAAAGGGCGTGGTCCAATTATAGTTATAAATAAAAAATTTAATTACCTGTATTAGATCAAATTGTAAGTTGGTATAATGAATGGTTTTGATTTTGGATTAGTTACTTAGAAGGAAAAATTTGAATTCACATGTTTAGTTTTGGATATTATATTATACTTTGATTTAATTGGGTACATATGGGGACAAATGTGAAGATTCCAGGCGAAACTATGTATATTGTTAAATGACACTTGCATGGCTGACAGTAAGATGTGATTCTTCTCCTTGTGGGAATGAAATCTTATGATTTGGGGACAGTGTAACGGTAAAAGTTATCTGTTTTTCTTTAGAATTTCTTATGCCTGAAAAAAGCTCCTACATTTTAAAAAATTGAATTTATTGGGGTGACATTGGTTAATGACATTATGTTGGTTTAAGGTATATGATTCTATAACACATCATCTGTATATTGTATTGTGTGTTCACTGCCCCAAGTCAAGTCTCCTTCCATCACCATTTATTCTTGCTTTATCCTCTTCTATCTCCCCCCAGTCTCCTTTCCCTCTGGAATTACCATACTGTTGTCTGTGTCTGTGAGATCTTTCTTGCTTGCTTGCTTGCTTAATCATATCACCTTTTTCACCCAGCCCCTCAACCCCCTTCCTGTCTGGCAGTTGTCAGTCTGTTCTCTATGAGTCTTTTGTCTGTTTTGTTAGTTTATTTTGTTCATTAGATTGCACATATGAGTGAAATCATATGGTATTTGTCTTTCTCTGACTGGCTCTTATTTCACTTAGCATAATGCTCTCCAGGTCATTCTAGGCTGTTGGAAAGGGTAAGATTGCCCTCTTTTTATGGCACAGTAATATTCCATTGTGTAAGCGTACCACAGCTTTTTTATCTGCTCATCTACTAATGGGCACTTGGGCTGCTTTCAAATCTTGACTATTGTAAATAATGCAGCAACGAACACAGGGGTGCAATATATATTTTGATTTAGTAAAAACTGTACAATTTATTTTTTCAAGAAATGTCACTTGCTGGTCATTACTGTGATATCCTTGTTGAGTCTGCTTGAGTGTTTTTTTTCCATTAGTAAAGTCAGATGAGTATATCAGTCTGTTAATTCAACATGAATACTGGAAACAAAACAACAGTGAAGGTTGTAATAGCACCAACTGCTCTTCTTCTACACCACGTTTATGCTTTTAGAAGTAGTATAAGACCTGTTAAATGTGCATTTTACACATTCTGTATCAAAAACATTGATGGAGAAAGACCAGGGAATGAAGTATTTTGGTTAATCAAATGACAATTAGTACATGAATTATCAATTTTTAGAGAAATAGAATGTAAACAAGTATACAAAATACAGGCTATATGGGATGTATTTTATTTCTATGGCTCTTCATTATGCCTTCAACATGTCTTGGTGCACTGTTTCATTCATTTATTCATGTAACAGTTATTACTGAGTATGGTTCTGAGCATCCTACTCAATAATATGGTTTTTAGCTTTTGGGGATATAGTACTGAATAAAAGTGACAAAAATCCCTGCCTTCATGGAACTTACTCTCTACATATTTTCTGGGGAAATGAGGGGAACCCAGCAAAGGAGATTGGTAGGAGGAATTGAGTTAGGAAAACCAGGGGAGTGCGATGTCCTAGAAGTGAAGGAAAGGAACTTTTCAAGGAGGGAAAGATCAACTGTGTCATTGTTTAAATGTGTCAGTGTTGATTAAGAGGCAGTGCTGCTTGATTATAATATCTCATACCAGAAAAATGACTAAATGCTTGCTAGTGTGAGATGAGACAAATATCCCTAGATTAATTTATGTTATTCTTTATTCTTTTTGGAACAAGAAAGGCAGCCTGGGAGTACCTGCTTTTACTGCACTAGGCAGAGAAGTGACTTTGTTGTTATCAATCTTATGTATACTTATTTTTTTAAAAAATAGGTAATACATGTACCAAATCAGAAGGTATACATGATTACACAGGGAAAAGTAAGTCCTATCCCATCTGATTATTCCCGAAGGCAATTATTGTTTCCAATTTATGGTTTTTCCTAACCAGTGAAACTTTGTGCAATAATGTGGCATTTAGCTATTTTAAAATTGCATAAATATAACAAGTATTTTTATCTTTTAGGTGTTTTTGCAATCTTAAAATTTTTTTCATAATTTAAGTCTACCTGCAGACTTTTTGTTTCATAACTTTGTCTTATAGCTTTATAAGACAAAAAACAAAAACAAAAAAATCATGTGATTATTCACATGACTTGCAATTCACCAATTTAAAGTGTACAATTCAGTTTTGTTTGCAACCATCCTGACAACCAATTTTAGAACGTTTATATCACTCCCAAAACAAACCCCAGACCCATGAGCAATCACCACCCCCAACCTTTGGTTTTTAAGAATTGGTTTACTTATATGTGGGAAAAATGTTTGTAAAATACTTTGTTACCAGCTATTTGGCAGTGAAACCATTTAGTTCATATTTTAACATTCTGTGATTGAATGGAAGCATAGATTTGTATAAAAGTCAAATTAGATAATGTTTTATTTGTTTGAGTGAATACTTGTGAAATTACTTTTAAAATTATCATATATGTGTATATATACATGTATTATATGTAAATATAGAGAGAGACAGACAGAGCGGGGAGGAGAGGGAGAGGGAGGGAGAGAGGGGAAGAGAGAGAGAGAGTGAGCGCATGTGCAGGTTTGTTGCTGCACTTACCTGTGCGTGCATCGGCTGGTTCTTGTGTGTGCCCTGACCAGAGATCAAGCCCACAGCCTTGGTGTATTGGGGTGTTGCTCTAACCAACTGAGTTGCCTGACCAGGATCCTGGTGAAGTGATTTGATTATCTTAGCATCTTGTTCCATTTTTCCTTCATTTATCAAATGTCTATTGAGTACTGTTTGTGTTTTAAGTCCTGGGCCAGACCAGATGGATTCCATGATAAATAAGGGACAGGTTCCCTTATTCTTAAGGAGTTTCATGCTAGTGTGAGAAGAGGAAAAGTTAGCAGGAGGTTGTGGTGTTCAATTGGTGACATACTGGGTTTTCTGCATCAGCTCATAGAATGGATCCCTAAACTGTATGGCAGGAAGATGTAAGATGGGATCTTAAGATCAAGTAGGATTGGTTAAATGAAAATCATGGAAGCAGAGGGAACAGCAAGTGCAGAGCCCTAAGCCAAGAAAGCTACGGGGCAAGTTAGGGGATCTGAAAATAGTTTGAAATGTCAGGTGCCAGTGTGAGGTGTTGGTAGCACTTCTTGTAGTTAAAAGTGTGTTGTCTAAAAAGGGCAAAATAATTACATGATTAATTTGCTTAAACTGCCTATAGGTAGCTGTCACTTGCTAGCTGTTTAATTTTGAGTGAGTTACTTTATTACCTACAACTCAGTTAATTTTTTCATCCATAAAATGAGAATTTTCTCATAAAATGGGAATGTAACTGTTGAAGAATAAAGCAGGTAGTACTGGCAAAGCTTTTAATAAAGTGCTTGGAATATAGTAGGTAGTCAGGCAAAATTAACTGCTCTTGTAATGACGATCGCAGGTGGTGATGGTGATGATGGAATGGGATTTCTTAGGATGTTTGTGGATCCCCAGAGAGTTGTCAGGAGACTGGAAAATGACACCTATCATTGTAAGTTTTTTCTGGGAAGATGGAAGTGAATGACAAAAATGTTAGATCAGCGCTGTTCAGTAGAGTTTTCTGTGCTAATAGAAATGTTCTCTGTCTTTACCATTCATTACAGTAGCCACCTTGGGCTTGTTGAACTATGGCTAGTGTGACTGAGAAACTGAATTAATTTTATTGAAATTAATTTAAATAGCCATCGTGACTCGTGACTACTGTGTTGGGCAGCATAGGTACACATCTGTGGGTTGACGAATCTAATATCGAACTCTAGCACTATTTTGGGATACAGTATTTAAATGATAGCTTTGGAAGCCTTGTCACGGGAAGTAGTGTTCACTAGGATTCATTCAGCGTGGATTCAGTAGGTCACATCAGACAATAATTCTAGTTTCCTAGAATTGATGTGATTCCTAGACTGATGAATAAGGAAATGTAGTAGTTGTAATCTATCTATACTTAAGCTATTTTTCATGTTATTTTTGTGGAAAATGTGAAAAAATATGATTTAGATTTCATGAGAACAGGGATCATGTGTTCTCTGCTGAGCAAATAATAGATACTTACTAAATATTTGATGAATGAATGGAAAATAATATAACTGACTTCACAACTGGTTGTACATGGCTATACCCAGAGATGAGAGAGTTGCATACTGAGGATGATGGGTTTGAGGAACTGGTGTTAGGTGACTTAGTCATGCATGTATTGAAATGACCCTGGAGTGGTGGCATAGAAGATAGTAGCAATGTGAAGTAATTGCCAGCATATCCTCAATGAGTGTGGATTTCTGGAAGTCCAGGTGGTTATTAGCTCATAGTAAAGAGGCAGAGGTAGAAAACAGTGTTGCTGAATAGCATGAGAATCAGAGTAACAAGGATTTCACATGAGCATTCAGGAATGATAGTCTGGAGTTGGCATTGGAAGAATGATAGGTACCAGCTTCATTTTCCAATGTTGGGTATGGAGTATGAGAACCTTAATAACCTGTACTTGAAAGGGCTGCATGGAAAGAGGTGCCTTGGGAAAGCCAGTTTTCAGTTAAGACAGAGAGGGAGTGAGAACTTTTAGAGGAGTTTCTTGAAAATGGAATGAAGTTCTTTGAGAATGTGTTTTTCCACCTATTGGCTTTTTATTATCATCACTTAAACTTTAAAAAGTCTCTCTCATCTTTACAAAAAACTCTTCAACTTTATACTCTCTTTTTCAAACAAATATATTTTATTGATTATGCTATTACAGTTGTCCCATTTCCCTCCTTTATTTCCCTCTACCCTACACACCCCTCCCGCCCACATCCCCTCCTTTAGTTCGTGTCCATGTGTCATAAGTTCTTTAGCTTCTACATTTCCCATACTATTCTTGCCCTCCCCCTGTCTATTTTCTGCCTACCATCTATGCTACTTATTCTCCACCTTTACCCCTCTCTCCTCCTCGCACTCCCCTGTTGCTAACCCTCCATGTGATCTCCATTTCTGTGGTTCTGTTCCTGTTCTAGTTGTTTGCTTAGTTTTTGTTTTAGGTGTGGTTGTTAATAATTGTGAGTTTGCTGTCATTGTACTATACATGTTTTTTATCTTTTTTCTAAGATAAGTCCCTTTAACATTTCATAAAATAAGGGCTTGGTGATGATGAACTCCTTTAACTTGACCTTATCTGAGAAGCACTTTATCGGCCCTTCCATTCTAAATGAAAGCTTTGCTGGATAGAGCAATCTTAGATGTAGGTCCTTGCCTTTCATGACTTGGAATACTTCTTTCCAGCCTGTTCTTGCCTGCAAGGTCTCTTTTGAAAAATCAGCTGACAATCTGATGGGAACTCCTCTGTAGGTTACTGTCACCTTATCTCTGTTGCTTCTAGAATTCTCTCCTTCATTTTTACCTTGGCTAATGTAATTATGATGTGCCTTGGTGTGTTCCTCCTTAGGTCCAACTTCTTTGGGACTCTCTGGGCCTCCTGGACTTCCTGGAAGTCTATTTCCTTTGCCAGATTGGGGAAGTTCTCCTTCATTATTTGTTCAAATAAATTTTCCACTTGTTGTTCTTCCTTTTCTCCTTCTGGTACCCCTATAATTGGGATGTTGGAACGTTTAAAGATGTCCTGGAGGTTCCTAAGCCTTGCCTCATTTTTTTGAATTCTTGTTTCTTTGTTTTTTTCTGGTTGGATGTTTCTTTCTTCCTTCTGGTCCACACCATTGATTTGAGTCCCAGTTTCCTTCTCATCACTATTGGTTCCTTATACATTTTCCTTTATTTCACTTAGCATTGCCTTCATTTTTTCATCCAATTTGTGACCAAATTCAACCAATTCTGTGAGCGTCCTGATTACCAGTGTTTTGAACTGTACATCTGATAGGTTGGCTATCTCTTCGTTGCTTATTTGTATTTTTTCTGGAATTTTGATCTGTTGTTTTGTTTGGGCCATTTTTTTTGTTTTGTCTTGATGCACCTGTTAAGTATGAGGGGTGGAGCCTTAGGTGTTCACCAGGGCGGGGCAACCCAGTAGCTGTGTTGTGACGTTGTATGTGGGGGCAGGGTCTGAGAGGGAACAAAGGCGCTTGCTCCGCTCTCCATCAGACCTCAGTATCTTCTGCCGCTTCCCCCAAGCAAACTGGGCCTTTCTGGTGCTAATTCCTGTGTGGGTGGGCTTGTGCACATTCTAGGACCTCGTGGGGTCTCTCCAACGAACTCTCCTGTGAGGCTGGGAGTATCTCCTTGTACCTCAACCCCCACAGGTGTTTTCAATCAGTGCCTCCAGTCTCTGTTTCCCGGTGCTGTAACCCTGGGTTGAGCACAGTGCCTTGCCTCACAGTCGCTGCCTTGCTGGGTCTGCTGGTTGCCACCCAGTGCCCATGGTCTTCCAGCTGCTGCCTGCATTCCCAGGGTCTGCCCACTGTGTCTTGCACGCCTGGGATGCCTTACACACCTGGCCCACCGCTCTTTGTGCCGCAACCCCTCTCCACCCACTGCCCGACTCTGCCTGTTCTACCAGTCTGGAATAGAATGTGTCTGTTTGAACTCCTTGGTTGTCCGACTTCCATACAGTTCAATTTTCTGTCAGTTCTGGTTGTTACTCTGTTTCTGAATTGTTGTTGTCCCTATCTTGGTTGTGTGAGGAGGCACAGTGTGTCTACCTACGCCTCCATCTTGGCTGGGAGTCTATTCTCTCTAACTCTTGCTTTAAGTTGTTTTCTGCTTTATAGCCAGACATTTTTTAAAGAATTGTCTATATTTGCTATACATCTCCATTTCTTCACCAGCGATGTTTTCAATCTATTTTTGTCTTGTCTCTGTCTTCACGATTACACTGAAAACTGTTTTGCTAGGGTTACTAATGCCTTTAAAGACAGCGGCTATTTTTCTGTCCTCTTATTTTACCTCTTAGCAGCTTCCTGGTTGTCTATTGCCATGGCACAAATTACCCCCAAACTGAAAACAGCAAACATTTATTGTTTCAACATTTCTGTGGATCAGATACCTGGGTGTGGTGTGTCTGATTCAGGGTCAATCATAAGACTGCAATCAAATGTTGACTAGGACTGCAGTCATCTCAAAGGTGACTGGGGGAAGAGTCTGCTTCCAAGCTCACTCATGTGGCTCTTGGCAGATGTGAGGTCCTTGTTAGCTCTTGCTGGAGAAATCAGTCTCTTTGCCATTTGGGTCTCTGCATAGGATTACAAGCTACATGGCACCTTGCTTCTCCCAGGTTGAGAATTCTGTGGAGGAGATGGGGAGGGGAGGTAATAGCCAGAGTGATTTTGTAACCTAATCTAGGAAGTGACATTCTAGGACTTTTGCTGTATTCTGTTCATTAGAAAGGAGTTACTAGGTCTAACACACATAAGGGGTGGGGTGGGGGTGGTCCCGCAAGAGCATGACTACTAGGAGGTAGAGTGTATTCATCTGAATGATGTTTCAGAGCCATCTTCAAACTGCCTACTACAGCAGCCTTTAACACAGTTGATTTCTCCTTCATTTGTAAAACTGTCGCTTCTTCTGGGGTCTTCAGATTTCTCTGGGCTCTCTTTCTCAGTCACCTTTTCTGAACCTTTTCTACCCATTCATTAAATGTTTGAATTTCTGTAGGTGATTCATCTCCTACATTTAATTTTTCATGTGTATGTTGAATATTCATTCTTCTCTCTTTAGCTTTTACCTCTTTCCTGAGTCTAAGGGCCACCTAGGACCCAGTGGAAAGGAAAGCAGTGACAGTGGGGAGAGAGAAGCGCACGGAACTGAAAGCTTTAAACAACACAGGCCGGGGTAATTCAGTGTCTGTGTGTGTACCTCTGCAGGGGAAGGAGAGTTGATGGGGTGGGGGACGCTAAGGTGACTCCCGGACCTCCAGATGGAGAAGGCAGGCTGGAAGCAGCGTTGGCTAACACAGTAGTCGTTAGCCGTATATGGCTGTCTAAATTTATACTGATTTAAATGAAATAAGATTTAAAATTGACTTCCTCAGTCGCACTAGCAATATTCCCTCTTCTCAATAGCCAGACAGGACTAGTGGCCTCTGTATTGGACAGTACAGATAAACAGCATTTCCATTGTCACAGAAAGTTCTGTTGCACAGCACTGATCTGCAGTCATTGTACCTACTTCCTTTCCCTCAGAGAAAAGGCAAAATAAAAGATGGCATTCTCCAGTCTACCAAGAACTCTGGCTCCACAATATCCTCAGGGATCTGTGAGTCACATACAATCTCCACCACCACCACCTAGTCGTTCGCAGATGCGGAATACTTCCATAGCCAGGAAGGTCGTGTTGGACAGCACTGAGCTAGAGGGATGGTGGATGCCGTTCATTGACCTGTTTTTGGCTCTCATGGGGCAACAGGAACCTCTAGAAAGTGCTGTCCAATAGAAACATAATGTGAGACACATATGTAATTAAAGTTTTAGGGACCATGTCTTAGAGTAAAAAGAAACTATTAGATTTTATATTTGTATAATGTATTTAATTTAAACCAAAACATCCAAAATGTCATTTCGACAGGTTGAAACATACTTAAAAAATTATTAATGGACAATTTTACATTATTTTTTCAAATTAAGTCTTTGAGATCAATTGTGTACTTTTACAGCATATCTTAACTCAGATGCTAGGTTTTTCTCAGAAATACTTGATGTATATTTAGATTTTATAAAATTTACTGTTGAAAAAGTGGATTCACATACCCAACTAGTTCCAGACATATTTAAAAGTTTTCCACTAATAGAATCATCAGTTTTTAAACTTAACTTTTATTTATTTTTTCAATTACAGTTGACATTCAATGTTGTTTTAGTTTCAGGTATACGGCATAGTGGTTGGACATTAGTGTAACTGAGGACGTGATTCCCCTGTGAGTCTGGTACACCCCTGACACCATACATAGTTATCACAGTATTGCTGTCTGTGTTCCCTTTGCTGTCCTTTCATCCCCTCCCTGTTTCGTAACTGCCACTTTGTGCTTCTTAATTCCTTCACCCCTTTCATCCAGCCCCCACAAGCACCCTCCCACCTGATAACCTTCAGTTTGTTCTCAGTATCTAGGAGTTTATTTGTTTTGTTTGTTCATTTTTGTTTTTTAGATTTCACATATAAGTGAAGTAAAGTCTGTTTTTCTCTGTCTGGCTTATTTCACTTATAATAAGCTCTAGGTCTATCCATGTTATTACAAATGGTAAGATTTCATTTTTTATGGCTGAGTAGTATTCCATTTTATATATGCACCACATCTTTTTCTAATTGTTGATGGACAGTTAAGTTGCTTCCATATCTTGGCTCTCATAAATAAAGCTGCAGTGAACAAAGGGGTGCATTAATATCTTTCTGAATTATTGTTTTAAATTTCAAGAGGTGTGATTGCTGGATCATATGGTAGTTCTATTTTTAATTTTTTGAGTAGCCTCCGTACTGTTTTCGGTGGTGGCTGTAGCAGTTCTCAGTCCCACCAGCAGTGCGCATGTGCTCCACATCCTCGCCAGCACTCATTTGTTATTTACTGGTGATAGCTGTTTGTGCCTCATGGTGGGCTTCATTTGCGTTTCTCTGGTGACTAACATTGAACATTTTTTCATGTGTTTTGGCCACTTGTACAGCCTCTTTGGAGAAGAACTAATAAAGATTGCCCATTTTAAAATCAGATTGTCTTTTTAGTTTTAAGTTGTATGAGTTCCGTATATATTTTGGATACTAATCTCTCATTGAATGTATCACTGGTAAATATCGTCTCTCATTCAGTAGGTTGTCTTTTCATTTTGTTGATGGGTTTCTTTGCTGTGCAAAACCTTTTTAGTTTGATGTAGTCTCATTTATGTATTTATTTATTTTTATTTTTCTCTTGCTGGAGGAGACATATTAAAAAAATATTACTAAGAGCAATGTCAGAGTTTACTGCCTATGTTTTCTTTTAGGAGTTTTATGATTTAGAGTCTTTCATTTAAGCCTTTAATCTATTTTGAGTTTATTCTTGTATATGGTATAAAAAAGTGGTCTAGTTTCATTTTTTTTTTTTTGCATGTATCTGTTCAGTTTTCCCAACACCATTTATCGAATAGACTTTACTCCATTTTATTGTATAGTCTTTACTCCATTGTATATCCTTGCCTTCTTTGTCATAGGTTAATTGACTCTCTATTTCTGGGCTCTTCATTCTGTTTCATTGATATATGTGTCTGTTTTTATGCCTGTACCATGCTGTTTTGATTATTGTAGCCTTGTATAGTTTGATATCAGGTAGTGTACTATCACCAACTTTTTTCTTCTTCCTCAAGATTGCTGTGGCAATTTGGGTTCTTTTGTGATTCTATATAAATTTTAGGATTATTTGTTCTAGTTCTGTGAAAACTGCCATTGGTATTTTGATAGGGATTGCATTTAAATCTAAGATTGCTTTGGGTAGTGAGGACATTTTAAGCATGTTGATTCTTCCTATTTGTGAGCATGGAATATACTTCCATTTATTTGTATCTTCAATTTCTTCATTGTTTTTAATTTTTTTTTCAAGTACAGGACTTTTACCTTTTTGGTTAAATTTATTTTTCGATGCAATCATAAATGGGATTGTTTTCTTAATTTATCTTTCTCATAGTTTATTATTAGTGTATTAAAGTGCTACCAATTTTGAGTATTTTTTTGGTGGACTCTGTAGGGTCCTCTATGCATAGTATCATGTCATCTGGAAATGACAGATTTACTTCTTTAAAAAAATTTTTGATCTCTCTTTTTTATAAAAATTTTTATTGTCTGATTGCTATGGCTAGAAGCTCCACTACTATGTTGAATAGAATTGGTGAAAGTGGTCTTCCTTGTCTTGTCTCTGATCTTAAGACTTTCAGCTTTTCATTGTTGAGTATGATGTTAGTTGTGAGTTTGTCATGGCCTTTGCTATGTTGAGGTATGTTTTCTCTGTTCCCATTTTCTTGAGAGTTTTTATCATAAATGGATGTTGGATTTTGTCAGATGCTTTTTCTGCATCTATTGATATAATCATATAATTTCTATCCTTTGTTTTATTTATGTGGTGTATCATGTTGATTGATTTGAAGCTATTAAGTTGATTTTCAAGATATTAACTTTACATCCCAGGGATAAATTCCAGTCGATCATGTTGTATGATCTTTTTAATGTATTGCTGAATTAGGTTTGCTAATATTTTGTTGAGGATTTTTTGCATCTGTGTTCATCAGGTGTATTGGCCTATGTTTTTCTTATTTTGTAATGTCTTTGGTTTTGGAATCAGGGTAATGCTGTCCTTGTAAAATGAGTTTGAGACCATTCTTTCTTGAAATTTTTGGATTAGTTTGAGAAGTATAGGTGTTAGTTCTTCTTTGAATGTTTGGTAGAATTTATCTCTGAAGCCAACTGGTCTAGGACTTTTGTTTGTTGGGAGTTTGATTAATGATTGATTTCTTTAGTAGTTACTAGTCTGTTCATATTTTCTATTTCTGTTTCTTCAGTCTTGGAAGATTGTGTGATTCTAGGAATTTATCCTTTTCATCCTGGTTGTTAAATATGTTGGCATATAGTTGTTTGTAATATTTTCTTATAATCCTTTGTATTTCTGTGGTGTCAGTTGTTACTTCTCTTTTATTTTCAATTTTATTATTTTGGGTCCTCTTTCTTTTCTTGAATGGTCTGGATAAAGGTTTATCAATTTTTTTATTGTATTAAGAACTAGCTCTTGGTTTCATTGATCTTTTGTACTGTTTTCTTGGATGTTGTTAATTTCTGCTCTGATCTTTATTATTTGCTTCCTTCTCCTCACTTTGGGATTTGTGATTATTATTTTATTTTTTAGTTTTGACTTCAGAATTTTATTTTAAAGGTTGTACAAGGCCAGATTATTAAGCTGTTGCAAATCAGGAAATTTATTAAATGCGTGAGATAAAAGAGAAAACAGAGGAAATTGAAATGACAAAGTAAACACATTTTCCATTTTGTACAACTATCCGGTAGTAACGGAACCATTCCATTAACTATTGATTAACTAGTTAAACATGCAAAAGTAACCATTTAGATTTATCTGTGTGCATGAATCACATTATTAATGTGATTTCTAGATCGTTTGGTAAATTCAAATACTTGTGTTTCTCAACATATAAATGTTTTGAATGAAACATTATATTAATTAAAAGTATAGAATTTTAGTCACTTAACTGAAATTAAGGCATGGGTCACCTTAGAAAAATATCACTAAAGACTGATATTTCATATCTGGATATGTTTCCTTTTGAGTGTGCTTTTAGTGTGTCTGATTCTTTTAACCTCAGTCTATTTGGATGGCATGAGGTAGAGTGAAAATGGGTAGCTTGTTCACAAATACAAATCTTCTCCTGAGGTATCCTGAGAAATCTGAGATATCACTCAGATACATGTTCAGGACTATGCTTAGCATGGTCTTAGTGACCAAGTTCAGTTGGCAGTTTAGAAACTGCCAACTGAACTGTTGTATCAAAGGGACACTCGAATTTTCCACTGATAATATCTTGTTTTAATTAATTGAAGAACAAATAATACTGAATTAGTTCTTCATGAAGATAATTTGGTTCTGAGGAATAAAACTTAACTTGAAAATGCAGACAATAGGATGAACCAGTTTTTATGTGCTTTTTAATACTCTTTGGATTTCCTTTATTTTTAGAGAGAGGAAAAGGGAGGGAGGAAGAGAGGGAGAGAAACTTTGGTGTCAGAAACATCAATCAGTTGCCTCCTTTAGGTGCCCTCACTGGGGACTGAACCCACAAGCCAGGCATGTGCCCTGACTGGGAATCAAGCTGGGACCTTTTGCTTTGTGGGATGATGACCAACTGAGCCACACCAGTCAGGGCCATTTTGATACTATTTGTGCCATCCAGCTGATGTGTTACTTGTGCCAAATCCGTACATCTCAGTCCAAATTGTCGCTTTCAGTAAGGTCCAAGTGGTACATAACCTGATCAAAAAGCTCTTGATGTTTGGCTTTTTTCAGCAAGTCCACACTAACATCAGTACCATCCTGAAGGGATATCCAACACATGATGATGGACTTAGAATCTCCAGCTGCAGGAATGTATGTAGCAGTTCATTGAGATCCTTGCAGTCATTTCTTTTCAGCATATTATGTATTGACCGATGCGTGGAGTGTTCTGTGGAGGAAGCTCAGCATGTCTGTTATTGGGCTGGGATGACCATGCTTTGTGACCAGAGGGGAGAGGTCCCAAGCAAGATTAAGGAGGGGTTGCTGCTCCCAGGATGCCAAGAAATGGCAGCCTGAGTTGTAAACTCACCCTGTACTCATTCCCTGGAGGATTGGGCTTTCTTTGTTCTTCTTATTTCTAATAGTTCCTTTTTGGTATAAGGTTACATTGTAGATTTGAGATTTTTTTTTTTTGTTTATTTTTCAAGGTGGGTTGTACAGCTGTGAATCTCCCTCTTAGAACTGCTTTGGCTGTGTCCCATAGGTTTTAGTTTGTTGTAATTTTATTTCATTTGTTTTAAAGTATCTTTTTATTTCTTCCTTGATCTGATTGTTAACCCATTCATTTTTAGTAGCATTTTTAGCCTCTGTGTGTTTATATGTGTCTCAGTTTTCTTCTTGTAATTGATTTTTAATTTCATACCATTGTGATTGGAGAAGATGCTTGGTATGATCTCATTATTCTTAAATTTAATGAGACTTGTTTTGTGGCCTAATACGTGGTCTGTTCTGGAAAACATTTTATATGTTCTTGAAAAGAATATGTATTCTGCTTTGGGGTGAAATATTCTAAAAGTATCAGTTTGATCAGTCTGGATTAAGGTGTCATTTAAGGCTACTATTATCCTTGTTGATTTTCTGTCTGGATGATCTATCCATTGATGTCAATGGTGTGTTACTATGACTGTTACTGTCATTCTTTCCCTTTATGTGTGTCAAAATTGGTTTTATATATTTAGGTGCTTCTACCTTGGGTATGTAAATGTTTACAAGGGTAATATCCTTTTGTTGGATTCATCTCTTTATAATGATGCAGTGTCCTTCATTGTCTCTTTTTATAGCCTTTTTAAAAGTCTGTTTCGTCTGCCATAAGTATTGCTACCTTAGGTTTTTATTTTTCCATTTCCATTTGTACTAATTAGCTTTCTCCATCTCATTACTTTTAGTCTGTGTTCTGACCTGGTTACCTACCACCTAGCTTAAGAAAATATTTTAGTGTTAAAAACTTACGTAGCTCTGCCTGATTACAGATGTCTTTATAATGTTGTGGTTGTTTTGTCTTATCCAAAAATACCTAATCCAAGATCTTTTGGGCCAGAATTCAGAATTTCTAATTTAAATAAGTTGATATGCTGCGTGTCTATATATTATCTAACTTTCCAAGCAAGGTTGGGGAGTATGCCTCCCAACTCCCTCATCAAACACATTGGTATTGATGTGTCAGTTCAGGGATGGTTTTGCCACTGAATAGGTTATGAAAGTTTTGGGGTTTTCAGAGGATTTTGGAATTCAGGTTTGTGCATATTGGCTTGTGAACATGTACACCTTTTCACCGTATTTGTTCATGCAGTTTAATGAGTCTGGTAGGATTTATTGAATTTTGTGTT
The DNA here is from genome assembly GCA_004024845.1 of Tonatia bakeri. Lineage (NCBI taxonomy): Eukaryota > Metazoa > Chordata > Mammalia > Chiroptera > Phyllostomidae > Tonatia > Tonatia bakeri. Next base: position 68,640 of record PVIA01005021.1, read on the forward strand.
GAACTGATCATAATATATGAGATGTGGGTATAAAAGGAAAGATAATATGACCACAATCCAAACTATTTTTAACATTTTAGGATTTTAAGAAATTAGGATATTAGTGAGGATTGGAGTCATTGGGGAAGGCTATACAACTAAGTGGCACAGACTGCTGATGTAAGTGGAGAACAGCTATGATTAATAAATAACCTTGTATTTGCTTCTGAGTGTCTCTTTGACAAGATATTTGTCATGCTGAGAACTCATGCGGAGACCTTACAGTTAACTTAATTAACTGATTGGTAAGAATTATTTTAAAAAACCACAGTTCACTTGATTGTAGTTTTAAGTGCCACTGCCGCTCCTAGCAGAGGTGTTCTTTCCGGCGGCTTTGCCTCCAAAATAGTGCTGCCTTAGGCACATGGCTCTGTCGTTTTACGTCCCCACGAGAATCAGATGAAGGTCGTACAGCCTGAATGCCTGGTGTCAGAAACCTGATATCTACATTCTGAGGGTGGAAGCAGAGACACCTGTGCTCTTTAATTTGTAGGTTCTCCACCCCCGCCATCCCCCAACCTCCTGCTACTCACAGAGACTTTATCAGCGTGGGACCTGGCCCAATAATTACCATATAATAGTGTGAATGGCTGAGGTCCTTATTTAAGCCTTTAGTGTGTGTGTGTGTGTGTGTGTGTGTGTGTGTGTAAAAGTAAAATGGTTTACAAAGAAAGAAAAGTGTACATGTTGGTGGGGGGAAATGGAGACAATTGTACTTGAACAACAATAAAAAATGCTTTAAAAAAGTGTACATGCAAGGGAAATATTGGCCTCACTGACCTTTCAGAAATAGCTTATTATCCAAGTAATTTTTGTGTATAGACAAACATACATATGTATGTACTTTTGTATACTGACAGGATTGTATTATTTAGTTCTGTAGCTTGCTTCCCCCCACCCTTCACAATATATCATGGATTTCTTTATGGAGGTTGTCAGTATAGAAAATTTACTCAAGGATTTTTTTTTAACAGTAGTATTTTATTCCATGGTTTGGAGATACCATTATTTAATCATTTCTTGTCAGTGAAAATTTAAGTTGTCCTTTCTCTTTTTTGCTGGTAGAAATAATACAGTAATTGAACATCATTGCACATATAACCTTGAACATGTGAAATATGTCTTATAGAGAATAGTTTTAAAAGTGAGACTTCTAGGTCAGAGGTATGCACATTTAATATTTATTTGATTGATTCTGTCAAATTGTCCTTGAATGGGATTTAAAATTTTTGGTCTGCTGTTAATCTTTTCATAGAGTTCCTAAGGTAGCAGCATATTTCTTGCCCCCGTTGGCATTTATAACCCTTTAATAAAATGGACAGAATATTAAAAAATGTTAAAGTACAGTATTTTAAAATAGTTAACTCATTTTCTGATAGTAAATGGTGATTAGTGGTTTGTATAGTCCATCACAGCATATTGCACTGGTGATTTTGAGATTTAGGTCAGAATTTCACATATAATGCTTTAAATAGCTAGTGGCTGATATATTTTCTGACTCAATTATAAATATGTCATAGCACATCTATGTTTGTCTATCTAATTGTAATTAATCTGAAGTAGAGTACTATGTTGCCATTAAAAGATTTTCTACTTTCATTTGATTTATGAATATTTGGTGTTCCACAGGACACTTGGGTTGTAGAAAGCTGTTACTATCCTAATCTGTGAGGAAGGACTGTGTGTGAGACTGCTGTTTGCAGTTGCATGTTATGCTTATAGCTATTTGTGGGAAGAGCGAGAATTACAGGCTAACATATAATCATTGTATGTGTAAATATTTTTATTTTTAGGCTCCTGGGTACACTCCAGGATCCTGAGTGGGTATATATGGGTGTCTGTGGGGTGGGGCCAGGCTGGCTGGTGTTCTCGCTCAATATAGGTATTGAGACCAATGCTGTTCTTGTAGGGAAAAATGGTTCTGGAATTTGCTAGTATTTTTCTTTTCATGGTTTTTCTGATCTGGCTGACAAGCTTTGTGCGTGAATATGTAGTAGTGACTAGGTCGGAACTTGGTTTTGTTGTTGTTTTATTTTAAGACTTCATGGAGATTTGTAATGAACATGGAAAGGAGAATTTAGATGTTAAAAACCCTAGATCACAAAGAATTGACCTCCACAGTTATGCCTTTTCCACTTTCCATGTTTTTTTGTTTTGTTTCAGAAGCATTTTTGTGCTTCCTTTTGGAGATTTTGAGGTGGATTAATTTGTTACTACTTTTTTTATGGCCGTCTGCATATTCTTGTTAAGGGATAGAATAGTACTTTTCCTGTTTGCAGTTAAAATTGAAGTTTTCCAGAAGGAACCTTATTAAAGAACTAAGAGAGGAAAACCCGGTATCTCACTTTCTCCAACATATATAGAAGGCTTTTAAGACTAAGAAATGGGTTATTAAAAGCAATGTTTTTGAAAAAATTATAAAATAGCAAGAACAGGATACTACTTTCTTATCCTAACCTTTAGTTGACATTTGCTAGACTGATAGAGCTTATAGGATATGTAGATTTATTTCCTTCTACTAACTTGATCACAGATTGATGCTGGAGAATAGATGTTATATAGTGATATTTAATGTCTAAAGTTGACTGACTTCGACATCCTTGACAGCCTGATCTTTTCTTTTTCTCCCCTCCCCTTCCTTCCACAAAGTATTCATCTGTCTGTAAACACACCATGACTGAGTGCATGCTGTGTGCCACGTGTGGTAGTAAGGGCTGTGGGCGAAGTACACTGATCAACAAGGGGTGTATTTCTGTGTATAACAATCCTATTTTATTTTAATTTTTTAAAGATTTTATTTGTTTATTTTTAGAGAAAGGAGAAGGGAGGGAGGGAGAGAGAGAGGAAGATCAAACATTGATGTACATGCCCCCAATTGGGTACCTGACCCATGACCCAGGCATGTGCCCTGTCTGGGAATCAAACTGGCGACCTTCTGTTTTCAGGCTGGCACTCAACCCACTGAGCCACACCAGCCAGGGCCAACGATCCTATTTTAATAGAGTTTATGGTATACTAAGAAATACAGACAAAAATGTAAATTATTTACTGGCTTTCTACTTACAGAATTTTTTGTAGACACAGAAAAGGAGATAGTTATAAATCAAAAAATAAATGTTACTCACCTTGACAATATAAAAGTAATGGCATGTGTGGTTAATGGGATGTAGCTGAGTGTATTGAATCCTGGATTCCTCATCTTATACTGAGGTGGGGATTTACAACTTGGAATTTGATAGAGAAAAAAAGAAACAGAAGTTACATTACTTAAAATTATAAAGTGAGTCATTAGAAAAATTAAAAATAAACTGTAACCCAACAAAAGTTGGGGGAAAAAGTGGTTATGAACAAAATTCCTCATCTTTTATGTGGAAAGACTCAAGAAATATATTTAAAGATTTAGATAACAAAAATATAGATATTTATTCCTTTATTTCACAAGGCTGCAGGCCGAATCCGGCCCTCCACCTTGCTTTATCCAGCCCAGCACCTTGTTTCTGCCTGGTGGCAGCGAGCTCCTTGCCCTTAGTTAAGGAGTAGTTACGTTGATGCAGTCCTAAAATTACATTTGGCCCTTTGAAGGCAACTGTGAGGCTGATGTGGCCCCTGGTGAAAATGAGTTTGACACCCCTGCTTTATTTCATATACAGGGGTGGATAAAGGTAGGTTTACAGTTGTGAGTGTACGAAACGGTTTATTCTTGTATTTTTTATTAATTATTATATTACTTATGTATATTACAACTGTAAATCTACTTTCGCCCACCCCTGTATATTCACTGACCACCTTCTGTGTGCAGGCCCCATTCTGGGTGCTGAGGTAGAGCAGCAAAGGGAAAGTTTGTTGTCCTCGTGGCGCTTTCATTCGCATGAAGGAGACTGATGATAAACAAAACACAGACGTGTAACAGATTGCATATTATGTGGTAATAAGTGCTGTGAAGCAAAAGTTAAGTAATTTAGAGTTATGGAGGTAACTAATAGAATTAAAGCAGAGTGGTCAAAAGTAGTTATCTCTAATGAAGAGGACTGAGGGGATAGCCTTTTTATTTTTTGAGTTTTTGTTTCTACATGCATGTATTACTCATTTAATAGTAATATTTAATGTCACAAGTTAAGTATATTAGTACCATATGGCACCAAAATGGACACCAAATATATTTGGCTCCAAAGTTTTTGAAGAGTATTATTTAAATGAAAAATCATAACATTAGGACCACAATAATATAACACTTCACATCCACCAGAATGGATATAATAAAAAATATGGGTAGTAACAAGTGTTGATGAGGATGTGGAGATATTAGACACCCTCAAACATTGCTAATGAGAATGTAATATGTTGCAGTTATTTTTGAAAACAGTTTGACATTTCCTTAAAAAGTTAAACAGTTTTTATATGCCGACACAATTAATTGCACTCTTAGTTATACACCTAACAGAATTGTGAACATAATGTCCACACGAAAACTTCCTCTCTGTATTGGGTTGGCCAAAACGTTCATTTGTGTTTTTCTGTTTTTCCATACCATGTTTCTAGTAGTGCTTACTTGTCTTTAACTTCATTCAAAAAATTTACTTAGACTGTATTGTGACAGCTGTCATATCTGCATACATTAAAAAACCATCAAACTTGGTGAATTTTTGTGTAGCCATTTTAATATTGAAGATGGAAAAACATAGTCAACATTTTTGGCGTATTATGCTTCATTATTTCAGGAAAGGTAAAAACGTAACTGAAACACAAAAAGAGATTGTGCAGTGTATGGAGAAGGTGCTATGACTGATCAAGCATGTCAAAAGTGGTTTGCAAACTTTCATCCTGGTGATACTCCATGGACGTTGGGTAGACCAGTTGAAGTTAATAGCGATCAACTTGAGACATTAATTAAACACAGTCAATGTTATACCACACAGGAGATAGCTGACATACATACTCAGAATATCCAAATCAGTGTTGAAAATCATTTACACCAGCTTGGTTATGTTAATTGCTTTGATGTTTGGTGAAAAAAACATCACATAAGTTAAAAAAACCTTCCACATAAGTTAAGTGAAAAAAACCTTCTTGACTTCATTTCTGTATGCGATTCTCTACTTAAACATGTGGAAAACATTCCACTTTTAAAACAAATTGTGATGGACAATGAAAAGTAGATGCTTTACAATAATGTGGAATGGAAGAGATCGTGGGGCATGTGAAATGAATCACCACCAACCACACCAAAGGCAGTCTTCATCCGAAGAAGGTGATGTGTATATGGTGGGATTGGAAGGAAGTCCGATATGAGCTCCTTCCAGAAAGCCAAATGATTAGTTCTACCTGAAAGCAGCACTTCACAAAAAGCATCCAGAATTAGTCAACACAAAGTGTGTAATCTTTCATCAGGATAATGCAAGATGACATGTTTCTTTAATGACCAGGCAAAAACTGTTACAGCTTGGTGGGGAAGTTCTGATTCATCTGCTGTATTCACCAGATAGTGCACTTTTGGATTTTAATTTATTTTGGTCTTCACAAAATTCTCTTAATGGAAAAAACTTCAGTTCTGTGGAAGACTTCAAAAGGCACCTGGAATCGTCCTTTGTGCAAAAAGATAAAAAGTTTTGGGAAGATGGAATTATGAAGTTGCCTGAAAGATGGCACAATGTAGTGGGACAAAACTGTTAATATGTCGTTCACTAGAGTTACTGGTGAAAATGAAAAATGTATTTTTTATATTTACTTAAATACCAAACAAGCTCTTTGGCCAACCCAGTAGTAGTATTCGGAACTGCTACAACCCAAGTGTCCACCAGCTAATCAATGGGTGAACAAAATGTAGAACCAAATGTATTTTGTCCCATACAACAAACTATTATTCACCCGTAAAACAGTGAACTACTGATACATGATACAAAATGAATGAACCTTGAAAATGTTAGAATGAATGAGAGAGACCAGACACAGAAAGGCTCATACTAGATGGTTGGTTCTGTTTATATGAAATGTCCACAGTAAGTAGATCTATGGAGACGGAAAGTCAGAAAGTATATGATTGCTAGGGCCTGGTCAGTGAGACGTGGGGAGTGACTGCGTATGGGTTCATAGATTTCTTTTTGCCACGATGGAAGTATTCTGCAATTAGGTAGTGGTGTGGTTGCACATCATTGTGAATATACTAAAAATCACTGAATTGTATGTTTTAAAATGGTGTCTTTTATTTTATGTGAATTATATCAGTTAAAAATGCTGGAACAAAAATGAAAAGGCGTATAAAGTGCATTGATTCTCAGTGGGGCATGGAGGGAGAAAAACAGAAAGTATTAGAATATGAGGCTTTGATCAAATAAAAAATGACCGTTTGGCCTCTAGAGTGTCCAGTATGTCCCTACCGTCAATTTGATAATGTTTATCAAAATAACTGCTTTTATTGATGAAGATATGTGTTATATCCCTTAAAATAGTGTTGGGTTGGAAAAGTAAAAATTAAGAATCATCAATAGATTGGGAAGCGGCAAGATTGTTTAGGCAAGAAAGCTCTTTAGGAGATTACATTGTGATAACACTGGCTAGGCAGGATGAGGTCGTGTACCATCAATTGTTATCTTTCTAATATACTGTATATTAGAAAGATAACAATTGATGGTACACAGTGGCTGGTTAATTAATGGGAGTCGAATAGAGGAGTGAAAAAGGAGGAGTCAAAATGAGTTCTGTCACACTAGGGAACAGGAGAAGAAGGGCATGTTCTAGGGAAAATATGCTTTTCGGTAGAACTTTTGAGTTGCCCGTGGGAAATCTTGGCAGATATGTACAATGAGTTAGTTGGTCATGTAAGTCTGCAGCCCAGGGGAGAAGCTGGAGTTGGGAATATTGATTAAGAAAACCTAAACTAAAATATGTACCTATCTAAAGTAGCTAATAGTTGAAAACAGTTGAAACAGTGGCTGTGGGTGAGATTGCCCAGGGAAAGTAGAATAGTGGGAGACCAGAACGGGTTCGGAGACAGAGCTCTAAGGCTGTGCACCAGTGTTTTACAGGTGGGCAGAGGGAGAGGAGTCAGTAAATTGTATGGAGAAGGCTGGTCTTGGAGAGACAGTGGGGACACCAGAAAAGCAGTAATAGACCTAAGACAGAAGTGGTCAGCAGGTCAAATGCGGTAGAAGTAAAGAGAACCCATTGAATTTGGCTGGAAGGAAATCATTCTGCCTTTATTCTAGAAGTGGTAGTGGGAGTTGAGTATCCAGAGCCTTATCTTAGGGCAATCTGTTTTTTCTGTTTGATATCTTTAAACCACCTATCCTCAAATAGTTTTATTTTGTCCTGATTATAAAAACAGTGTGTGCTCCTAGAAAAATGGTTGATTTGGAGAGACAGTGAGGTCACCAGAAACCTTACTACCCAGAGTTGTACACTCTAGCGTAACCTAAATGAAACAAAAACAAAAACAAAACAAAACAACTTGCATATGGGATCTGTGTTTATAACTTTTTCTTTTTCCCTTTGGTTTGATAATAGATCACAAAGATCTTTCTCTGTAATTAGGTATAGAGCCACATCATCATTTATAATGAGACAGTCATTTTCTAGGTCTGCTGTGACAAAATACTAAAAACCTGGTAACAGAAAACAAACTGAAATTTATTTTCTTACAGTTCTGGAGACTAGAAGTCCAAAATCAGTGCAGGCAGGGGCTTGCTCCCTCTGAAGGTTCTAGAGAGGGTCCCTCATTGCCTCTTCCTGGCTTCAGGTGGCTCCCAGCAATCCTTAGTACTCTTTGGCTTGGCTGCATCACCCAGTTTCTGCCTCTGTCTTTACATGGTCTTCCTCATGTGTGAGTCTAACTGAATCTCGAGCTGTCTTCTCTCATAGAAAGACACTAGTCATTGACTTTAGAACCTACCATAATCCAGTATGCACTCAACTTGGTTATATCTCCAAAGACCCTATTTCAAAATAAGGTGACATAAGTCCATGCACATGAATTTTGGGGGGACACTATTCAACTCATTACAGATCATAACCCATTTTATAGTTGTGCCTTAATTTACATAGCTGATGCCTCATTGCTTGACATTTAGATTGTAATTTTTAATTGTTACGAACATAATGGGGGCAGGGATTAATGCACATAGTAGAATCTACGTGATCCAGTTTGGGTACCTTTCGGTACTCTCTTGCTCCAGCGGACATGTGAGATGAATGTAATTTTCAAGGGCTTAGGACCCATAGGGATGGAAGTTTAGGTTGCCATTGGGTAAGCCACTAAGATCTGCTGAGGTGAAACGAGGATGAATGCAATTTGGAAGAGCAGAGGAGGGAGGACAGAGTGCTATTTATGCTTCTCAGAAAAACAGCAGCTGTAGTTTGTTCTAGTAAAGCTTCCTCTTCTGTGATTCCCTTTGAGAACAGAGGCCTATGAGAATCATGGAGAAGCTCCCTCCTGTCCTCATGTGAAGTAACTATGGAATGCAAGAATGGACTCCAGTGGCTGTGAAAATGTACCGTTCAGATAATTGCCTTACTTTCTTCACTGTATTGCCTTTGCATTTTTGTCAAAAATGAGTAGTCTAAATAAGTGTGGATCCATAATTACTTTTTTTAAAAATATATTTTATCAATTATACTATTATAGTTGTCCCATTACCCCCCCTTCATGCCCCTCCACCCTGCACACCCTCTCCCACCCACATTCCCCACCTTTAGTTCATGTCCATGTGTCATAAGATCTTTAGCTTCTACACTTCCCATACTATTCTTGCCCTCCCACTATTTTCTCCCTACCATCTATGCTACTTATTCTCCATACCTTTTCCCCCTCTCTCCTCCTCCCACTCCCCTGTTGCTAACCCTCCATGTGATCTCCATTTCTGTGGTTCTGTTCCTCTTCTAGTTGTTTGCTTAGTTTGCTTTTGTTTTAGGTGTGGTTGTTAATAACTGTGAGTTTGCTGTCATTTTACTGTACATGTTTTTTATCTTCTTTTTCTTAGGTAAGTCCCTTTAACATTTCATAAAATAAGGGCTTGGTGATGATGAACTCCTTTAACTTGACCTTATCTGAGAAGCACTTTATCTGCCCTTCCATTATGAATGAAAGCTTTGCTGGATAGAGCAATCTTGGATGTAGGTCCTTACCTTTCATGACTTGGAATACTTCTTTCCAGTCCCTTCTTGCCTGCAAGGTCTCTTCTGAGAAATCAGATGACAGTCTGATGGGAACTCCTCTGTAGGTTACTGTCTCCTTGTCTCTTGCTGCTTCTGGGATTCTCTCCTTCATTTTTACCTTGGCTAATGTAATTATGATGTGCCTTGGTGTGCTCCTCCTTGGGTCCAACCTCTTTGGGACTCTCTGAGCTTCCTGGACTTCCTGGAAGTCTATTTCCTTTGCCAGAATGGGGAAGTTCTCCTTTATTATTTGTTCAAATAAATTTTCCACTTGTTGTTCTTCCTCTTCTCCTTCTGGTACCCCTATGATTGGGATGTTGGAATGTTTAAAGATGTCCTGGAGGTTCCTAAGCATCTGCTCATTTTTTTGAATTCTTATTTCTTCATTCTTTTCTATTTGGTTGTTTCTTCCTTCTGGTCCACTCCATTGATTTGAGTACCAGTTTTTTCTTCTCATCACTGTTGGTTCCCTGTGCATTTTTCTTCATTTCACTTATTGTAGCCTTCATTTTTTCATCTAATTTTTGACCAAAATCAACCAATTCTGTGAGCATCCTGATCACCAGTGCTTTGAACTGTGCATCTGATAGGTTGGCTATCTCTTGGTCGCTTAAAAAAACTGGTTCTGGGGTTTTCATTCTGTTTGAGGCATCCTCACCCCCCCCCCTTTGGTCTGGTTGCGCCTGTTACATATGGAGGGTGGAGCCCTAGGTGTTCACCAGGGCGGGGCACCCCAGTTGCTGGGTTGTGATGTTGTATGTAGGGGCAGAGTCTCAGAGGGAACAATGGCGCTTGCTTCTCTCTCTATGGGACCTCATTCCCTTCCGCTGCCCGACTCCGCCCCTCCTACCCGTCTGGTTGTCCGAGCAAACTTGGCCCCCTCTGGTGCCAGTTCCCCTGTGGGCGGGCTTGTGCACGCTGTGGGACCCTCCAAGGACCTCTCCTGAGAGGCTGAGAGTCCCTCCCTGCTCCTTAATCCCCACAGATGTCCTCGATCAGTGTCCTGAGGCTCTATTACCAGCACTGTGATCCTGGATTGCGCGTAGTGCCTTGCTTCACAATCGCCACCGCGCTGGGTCTGCCAGTTGCCACCCCTTGGCCGGGGTCTGCCAGCTGCGGCTTGCGGGTTCAGGGTCCACCCGCTGCAGTCTTGTGCACCCTGGATGCCTTACATGCCTGGACCCACCGCTCTCTGCTCTTTGTGCAGTGACCCGAGCCCGGCAGCCTGACTCCACCCCTCCTACCAGTCTGGATGAGCGCTTCTATTTTCTTGGTTGTCCGACTTCCATGCAGATGAATTTTCTGTCAGTTCTGGTTGCTATTCTGTTTCTAAATTGTTGTCGTCTCTATCTTGGTTGTGCGAGGAGGCACAGTGTGTCTGCCTATGCCTCCATCTTGGCCGGAAGTCCCATAATTACTTTTTAAGTTCCAAGAGTAATTCATATTAAAACCTCAGTAAAGAAAAGAAAAATGTAAAAATTTCCCCACAAATTCTTGTATTCTTCTTTTTATAAATTTAAAAAGGTATCTTCTATATCTTATATTTCTTTTCTTATCTGCACATACAGACTTCCTTATTTTTTTAATAGCTGCACATTATTCCCATACTTATATAGGTTATTATCAGAGTCTTGTTATTTCAAAGAATTCTGCAGTTTATTCTTTCTTAGTTTTTTCCACTTTTGTGAAAATATGTGTAAGATAAATTCCTAGAAGTGTAATGACTAACACTTACTGAAAACCTATCATGGACTAGATATTTTATACTTACTTACTGGTTGTATCTTTTTAGCTATCCTTTGAAAAGGATATTATATGTGTTTCATAGATAAAGTACAGAGGCTCTGAAATAATCACTTGTTGAAGGCAATCAGTTTAAATAGTGGAGCTGAACCTGTCCAAGCCTTTCCTACTTGTCACTATGTGACTAAGTCTCAGGAGCACAGTAAGAATTATTTTGCAGGGTGCTTGTTAGGATGAAATGTATTTAAAGTTTATGCATTGCCCTTATATTACTGCACAGTTTTACACTTACTCTGTAGAAAAGATTTCAGGTCACATTTTAAGTTTCATACTTGCACACAGTGTTACTAATATGCCTTAATACAAAGGGCAACCTTGTTAAGGAAGATAATATAAAAAACTACTATGTCCATGTATTCTGAGCACTGTTGCTTTGTGATTTGGAATTATAGTTTTAACTTTTGACATTCCACTTCATTTGGGAAACTTAAAAAACAATTTTATTGTTTAAAAAATAAACCCAGTCTCTTTAAATGTTGATTATCTTGTATATCTGAAAAAAACTTTGCTTATAGGTATTTATTACCAAAATGGAATTTTCATTTTCTTGACTTTCTGAGAAAAATCTGTGCCTTCTCTAAATCGGAAAACCCAGTGTTTTGAAACTGTTAGGCTGTTTTTGAGTTAAGAATGCTTCTTTGGTGAAAATAGAAAAGCCCCCAAATTATAATTTTTTGATGGAAACTTGGAAATATGAATTAATGGTAGAACTGTGTTGCTCAAAAGCACCAAATTTAAGATAAACCACATTTCTGGTAATGTTCTTGTCAGAATTTAGGAAATTTTTATAAATACAAATCTGGGCAAACTTGTGGAGATTTAAATGCTGTGCTGATATATTTTTGTATTTTTAAAGATTCAAAATATAGGATAAGAAAACTAAATTTAAATACTTGATATGTCTGTGACTATATTAACTTGACAGATTGTTTCGTAGAGGCTTTTCACCACTGAGAATAGATTGGTACCCATAGGTGTATTTTCTGCACTATGATTGCTCTGTTGTGTGAATTTTAACTTTTTTCCTCAGAAGATGAGAGGCATTAGTCTTTTCTTGTTGAGCTTATACTGTCGTCTTGGAATTAAGATTTAGCTACAGAATTTTCCTTTTTTATTCATTTAAGAACAGTTTAATTTATTTTTTAAACATATTTTATTGATTATGTTATCACAGTTGTCCCAGTTTTTCCTCCTTTATCCTCCTCCACCCGATTCCACCCCCATTCTCTCTGGCAGCCCCCCCACTTAGCTCATGCCCATGGGTCATGTATATAAGTTCTTTGGCTATTATATTTCCTATACTGTCTTTTTTAAAAAATTATTTTGTTCAGTGACAGTTGTCTGCATTTTTCTCCCACCACTCCACCCTACCCCAGCCAAACCCACTACCTCCCTTGCTTCCACCCTCCCCCTTGGTTTTGTCCATGGGTCCTTTACACTAGTTCCTGAAAACCCTTTCCCCTCCCCTCTGGATATTGTTAGATTGTTCTTAATTTCAATGTCTCTGGTTATATTTTGTTTGCTTTTTTCTTTTGTTGATTATGTTCCAGTTAAAGGTGAGATCATATGGTATTTGTCCCTCACTGCCTGGCTTATTTCACTTAGCATAATGCTCTCCAGATCCATCCATGCTGTTGCAAAGGGTAGGAGCTTCTTTCTCTCTGCTGCATAGTATTCCATTGTGAGAACAGTTTATTTTTAAAAAAAACTGAAGTCTTGACCATTCAGTAAGTTTCTCTATGATTTTTAGGGCATAATATTAGAGTTCAAAAATACATAGCACTACATATAGAGAAGGAGGTTGTCAATTCATGGAATTTGGTTACAGTTAAAATTTATTAAAATGAAATGATAAAAAGCTTTCATAATATTTGTTTTACTTTGCATTTAGTAGCACTTTCCATAAACAAATTTCAAGATTACTACCACCTTCTGACTGTATAATAAGCTATCTAAAATGATTTTTACTTGGATTTAGGTTAACTTATAGATTCAGCAGACATTTATTGCATACTTGATGTGTATTGGGCACTCTGCTGGGTTTTGCAGATGAGACATTCCTTTGCCTTTAAGGAAGTTATTAACCAAAACGTAGTAAGTACATTATTTTAAAAGATTCTGGTTCCATAAGAGGGGCACCTAAATTAGACTGAGGGATTTAAGGGTTTGTGTGGGATTGTGACTATTAAACTTAGTTTGGAAGAGTAAGTAGTAAGTAGTTGATGGGGAAAAGGATGGTCATGGAAGCAAGAGAGAGTATATTTTAGTAAATTTTAGGGACTTGATCATAGTTGTCATATGCTAAGGAGAGTTTTTCAGAAGTTACCTGCCTAAAGAGAGGTAGACAGGGCCCAAATCATGAAAAATCTTTTATGCACAGCTAAGGAATAGAGATTTTTATTTTGGGAAGCCATCTAAAGGCATGTTGTTGTATGTGAGATTGTCATATTTAAATTTTAGTACAGTGGTTCTTAAACATTTTTGTTTCAGCATCCCTTTACACTCTTAAAAATTAATGAGAACCCTAAATAACTTTGTTTATGTAGCCTGTATCAATGACTATTTACTGTATTAGAAGGTAAAGCTGAGAAAATTTTGATACATAACAGTACACAAGCACATATTCCATTAGCTACCAGTGGGATGATACCACATGTTCTACTGTATGTAGCCTCTGGAAAACACTGCTGTACATTTGTGAGAATGTATAGTGAAAAAGACAATGTCATAGTATTATGAAAATAGTTTTGCTCTCATGGGTCTCTAGAAAGGGTCTTAGAGACTCCTGGCAGTTCCTGACCCACTTGGGAGGATCTTTATATTACAGAATGATTCTGGCAGTGATGTTGAGAATTGTTTAGAACCTGTAAAAAAGAAACATTTTAAATTGTGATTCAGTATGCACGTGTGTTTGCATATGCACACCTGGAATGAAACACTGTAGGAAACAGCACTATATTAATTATCTGTTGTATAAAAATGTTACCTCAAAACTTACTGGATTAAAAAAAATCACAGTTTTGATGAAGAACAAAGCTGAGTGATTTTGGCTCAAGGTATTTCATGAGGTTGCAGTCAAGCTGTCTCCTGAGGCTGCAGTCATCTGGTTACTTGACTGGGATTGGAGGACACTTTTCTAAGCTGTCTTGCATGGCTTTTGGTCTGAGGCCTCAGTTCCTCATTGTGTGGCTCACTCTGTAAGGCAGCTTAAATATCCTTACAATATGGCAGCTAAGTCCTGCAAGTGAATGATCCAAGAGAGTGACCAAGACAGAAGCCCCATTGTCTTTTGTGAGGTAGTGTTGGAAATGATACATCATCAGGAGCTAATCACTAAGTCTAGTCCATATTCAAAGAGAGAGGAATTTTGCTTCCCCTCTTAAGGGAGTATCAAAAAATTAATGGAGATATCTTAAAACTACCATGAATACTTGTCAAGAGAGTGAGTCCTCCATGCTCTCTTCTTTCCTGCATGCCTTGCTGGGTGTGCTAAGACTGCAGGGCCCTGACTGTTCTCAACCTGGGCTGTTCTCAGGGTTGTGTTTGCAGCAGGCCACCTTGGTGGATGAGGTAATGTCTCCCATTGAGTGAGACAGGCTTACTTATTGCTTATTATAAAATTGGTGGATACCCTAAGCTCATGTTCCTCAACTGTGATGAAAACCCACTCCACATGTAGTACCTACCTGGGTCACTCTATGTCACCTTGTGGGATCTGGGCATAATAGGGAGCGAGTGCAGACTTGATGGTTATACTGTTTGCTGTGGTGTGAGTAATAAAGTTCTTTATCTCTGAGCCAAAGAGCCTTGTGTTCTGTTTCATAGGCAGAGGGAGAAGGTTTAAAACAACTACCACAACAGATAGAAAGGGACTAACAAAATATTGGATAGAAAGCTGAGGGACTTAAGGACTCTGGGGACAACGTAGTGGGCTCAAACTGAACAGCACCTGATTTCCTCCAGTGTTGATCAGGGTTCGAGGTGTATCGTCAGTGAAAGTGTTTGTGTGTGTGTGTTGCGGGGGATTAATCATGGGCAAGGGAGTTTGGAATGTGAAATTATTTTTCAAACTTTTGTGATACAATTTATATACAATAAACTGAATATATTTAAAGTATGTAGTTTGATGAGCCAATGTCAAAATGTGGAACATTTTCATCACCCCAAAAGTTTCCTCTTACCCCATTATGATTCACTGCTCCCCTTATCTCCATCCCCAGTTTCAAACTGATTTGCTGTCATAATAGATTAGATCTAGAATTTTATATCAGTGGAGTCATACAGAATAACTTTTGTCTTTTTTAAAAATATATTTTATTTATTTATTCTTAGAGACAGGGAAAGGAAAGAGAAAGAGAGGGAGAGAAACATCAATGTGTGGTTGCCTCTTGCACGCCCCACACTGGAGACCTAGCCCAAAACCCAGGCATGTGCTTTGACTGGGAATGGAACCAGTGACCTTTGGTTTGCAGCCCACACTCAATCCACTGAGCTATACCAACCAGGGCTCTATTTTGTCTTTTTTTCAAAATTCTTTTTTTGTCATCTGTTCAAAATGGAAGAATTATTTTGTGGTTGTGTTTCTGGCATATTATTAAAAGAAATTTATTTTTTTAAACACTGTCTTCCCTGAAGCTCATGAGATTAAAGAGCCAGTTTGAGGGCTTTAGACAGAGCTAGTGAATTTTCTCCTCTTGTATAAATGAATATAGTTCTGATAATGACAAAGACTCTACATCATGCAAATGCCATTTTGGATCTGCAGGTGACTCGAACATTAGATTGCCCCTGCTAAAATTGAAAACTTGGTGTAAATTTTTATTACTGAATCTTAGCCTCTTCAGAGTGATTTAGTTACTTGACTGCATGAAAATTGAGTTCTTCACAAGGTGCACTTGGGAATTTTTAAATTGAATGTGGCAGCTTAAAGTTATGATATTGTGGCTGAGATTGAATTATTACTCCTCATTTTGTTGGTTTTACTTATTTTTTTCTTTTGTACACCATCTTTTAAAAGTATCCTTTAAAATTCAATTACAGTTTGACATTCAATATTATATTAACTTCAAGTGTACAGTATAGTGGTTAGACATTTATATAACTTACTAAGTGATCCCCAACTTTCTCTGTAATAGAAGATAGATGTGATGGTTTGAGCTTTACACCTGGGAAACCTGATAAAGTTTAGGTTTAGAACTAGATTAGCAGGACACCCTGCCTTAAAACTGGGGACATATTGCCTTCAATATCCTGTAAACTTTTGAGATGTTAACATCAGCACATGGTGGTGGTTAAGCATAGTAGTAAAGAGCCTCCAGGGCTCTGGAATTAGGTGCTCTAATTCAAATCTAATTCAAACCCTATACTTAAGAGTTATGTGACTTTCGATAAGTCACTTAACAATATAGGCCTTACTTTCTTCATCTGTAAAATGGACGTAATAACATACCTGTGTTATAGGGGCTTATAAATAGTAATCTTATAAAATTGTGCCCTGGCTGACGTAGCTCAGTAGATTGAGCACGGGCTGTGAACGAAAGCATCACAGGTTCAATTTCCAGTCAGGGCACATGCCTGGGTTGTGGGCCAGGTCCCCAGCGGGGGCCACATGAGAAGCAACCACACATTGATGCCTCTCTCTCTCTCCCTCCCTCCCTTACCATCTCTAAAAATAAATAAAATATTAAAAAAAATTCTAGCACAGTGCCAGGCATATGGTAAACACTCACTAAATAACTGTTAGCTTTTGTTATCATTTCAGAGATTCTAGATAACAAATGGCTCTTATTTTAAGCAATTTTCAGATTACTTACGAAAAAAAGCTTTATATCTCTCTTTGATCTTGAAATGGAATTCACTCAAACAGTAATATGTAGATTATATTACTTGTCACCTACCTTACAGTCCAGCTTTACCATGAAAAGGAATTTTCACTTCATGAGCTAGGTTAGCCCTGGAAAGGAATTTACTAACATTACTAACATTAGAATGTTGCAGTTTCTGAACTTGGTATAATTTTGCTGTTTCTAATGAAACCTTAAAAGTTCGGTTTCCTGTTCTGCTTATTGTTACCCTAGTGCTATCTTTACTGGATCACTTATGTATTAGTTTGGCCAAAAATTCGGTTTAGTTTTTTCTATAAAATAAAGACACATTTTTCATTTTCACCAATAAGTTTATTTATTTAGATATTTTGAGTATGTCAGCTATCTATTGTGTGGTATAGTGTTGATTGTTCTCAATTAATGTCTTGATTTGATCACTATCAACTTCAACTTAAACAACCGTGGAACATCACCAGTGAGAAATCCCCAGCATGAAACTTGTCAAACCACCTTTGACACGTTCGATCAGTCACAGCACCTTCCCCATGTACAGTGCAATTTTTTTTTGTTTCAGTTGTGCTTTCAACCTTTGTTGAAATAATAAAGCATAATATGCCAAAAATATTGCATATATTCTCCCATCTTCAATATTAAAATGGCTATATAAAAATTCACCAATTTTGATGTCTTATTTAAACTCATGCTGATATGATATGAGAGCTGTCACAATATAGTCTAACAAAATTGTTTCGAATGCAGTTGGAGAAGACAACTAAATGCTGCTAGGGCCCTCTTATGGAAAAAACCAAATGAACTTTTGGGCCAACCCAGTAGAATTGAGACTGCCATTGTATTCGTACAAGTATTTCTGAAGATCTTTAACTTGTGTTTTTAAAATCGTCACCTGAGGTGGGGGTGGGGAGGGAGAGAGAGAAAGAGAGAACATCAATGTGAGAAAAACATGGGTCAGTTGCCTCTCGTATGTGCTCCAACTGGGGATCGAATCTACAACCTAGATATGTGCCCTAACTGGAAATCGAACCCTCAACCTTTTGGTGTATGGGACCAACTGAACCACCTGGCCAGGACAGACCCTTTAAAATCTGATTTGGATATATAGACCATGTGGTTTACTTGGGTAGCATTTTCACTAAAGGAGTACTTATAAGATCAATTCTACACAACAGTCGATTTTTTGAAAATATTATTTAATATGCTGAAATCTTGTTATTTTGACCTAAGTCAGTTCTCTGATAATAAGAGTAGAAATCACAGTTCTAGTTTAGATCTGTATTGATTTATCTTTGAGAGAAATGTGGCAAGTAGGATAACTGTGATACATGTTTTTAAATTTTGTTTTAATTATACTTGTAGAATACAAATATATTTTCCTTTGTTAAAAATTAAAGCTTTATTATAGTATGAGTATAAAGATTTATAAGTGAAGCCAGTGCCTCCACAGACATTCCCCCTACCCCTCAACTTTCCCTTACAATATAAGTTCCCCTCTCTTCTAATTATCTCTGTTTCAAATTTGTCATTTCTCATGTAGGAATTCTTTTCTTTTCTTTTTTTTAAGATTTTATTTATTTATTTTTTAGACAGGTGAAGGGAGGGAGAAAGAGAGGGAGAGAAATATCAGTATGTGGTTGCCTCTCATGTGCCCCCTACTGGGGACCTGGCCTGCAATCTAGGCGTGTGCCCTGACTGGGAATCAAACTGGTAACCCTTTGGTTTGCAGGCTGGTGCTTGATCCACTGAGCCACACCAGCCCGGGCCCATTTAGGAATTCTTTATATATTTTGTTTACAGATCTATTATATACGTGTTAGATATATTTTTTTACCTAGTTTTTGGTTTTCCTTTTAATTTTGCTTATAGTATTTTTTTGTATAATATTCTGTCATTTTGAAATAATTAATTGTATTCAATTCATTTTTTTAATGGTTTTGCTTTTTGTTTCTTATTTAAGAAGCCCTACTTTAACTCAGGTTCATAGGACAGTATCCTGGGATTTATTTTAACATTTTTAGTAGTTTTTAAATTTATATTTTTAATGTACATAGAATTTATTTCTGTGTATTGTGTGAAGTAGGGATGTGATAAGGGTACCAGTTGTTCAGACCCCATTATTGAATAATTTGTCCTTCACTGTTTTGAATTTGAAATGTTACTTTTAGTATATACTGAACTCACATACATAATTTAGACTATTCCTGGGCCAGTACTATACATTTTTAGTTTCTATAGCTTTAAAAGGCTGTAAGTCCCTATGATAAATCCTGGGGGTCAGGAGTTTTGGAGTCCAGACTTTTTCCCAGTGTACCCAGTGGGCAGTATCCTGTAATCCTACACATTGTTTCCTCAGTGAAGTGTACAACTAATGACACTAAGTGAGATTCATATTAACAATAAGTGACCTGAAGTCAGGTCAGGTTTTGCTGCTAAGTGAATTAAAAAGAAAAAAGTTTATTTTCAGATCTTTTTGGATTTTTGAATGGCAAATAAAGGATTGTGGACCTGTAATTTATCTTTCTCTGCAGGGGATATGTTCCTTTGTTCTTTCATCCCAGGTTGCTTTGGTTATTCTTGTATCTTTCCTTTTCTTAGGTGAAGGGTCAACTTAGGTGAAGAATCCTGTAGAGATTTTCATTGGGATTTGAAGTAGTTGGGGAAGAACTGACACTTCAACAGTGTTGTCTTCTCATCCATGAACGTGGATGTCTTTCCTTTTGTTCAGGTGTTCTTTCAGTAAAGTTTGTAATTTTTAAAAAAGATTTTATTTATTTATTTTTAGACAGAGGGGAAAGAAGGGAGAAAGAGAGGGAGAGAAACATCAATGTGTAGTTGCTTCTCACGCATCCCCTGCTGAGGACCTGGGCCACAACCCAGGCGTGTTCCCTGACTGGGAATTGAACCAGTGACCCTTTAGTTCACAACCAGCACTCAGTCCACTGAGCCACACCAGCCACGGCAAAGTTTTGTAATTTTTTTCAACAATGCTTACATATTATTGTTAGATTTATATTGAATTGTTTTTATGGTTATTGTGAATGGATTTTTTTTAAAAATTGTATTTTCTAATTATTGATGTGTAAGAGAGTGTTACAACTTACATGTTAATCTCGTGTCTAACAAATTTGTTGAGTTTTATTATTAGTTCTAATAATTTTTCATTTGATAGTCTTGGGTTTTCCAGATAGAAAGTCAGGTATTCAAACAGTTTTCTCTTTTCCTTGTCAGTCATTTTTTCTTTTTCTTGCAGGATATGGTTTCAGTATTCAGTTTTGGACATGTGAAATATTTTTAGAATGATGTTTTCTGTGAAATAAATTGTACTGTACACAGATTTTGAAGGCATGAGTAAAGAAAGGGTAGAAGGGAGATCTTCCTCAGTGGGGGTAATGAAAAGTTTCTTGGAAGAGAAATGGTTATTACTGGAGGATTTACTGTGTGATATTTTCATTACAGATATGGTGTAAGATATTTCTTCAAGACTGGACAGCTGAGGATCTGTTATTTCTGATTAGCCTTAAGCAGACTCACAGCCATAGAGAAACCTCACGGAGTTCCACACCTTTCCTGGGACCTAAATTCATCTTGTCACCATGTATGGAAGTGCTCGCTCAGTTGGGAAGGTGGAACCAAGCAACCAGAGCCCTGGGCGTTCACCGAGGCTTCCACGTTCCCCTCGCTTGGGTCATCGTCGAACCAATAGTACAGGAGGGAGTTCTGGAAGCAGTGTTGGAGGTGGCAGTGGGAAAACCCTTTCAATGGAGAATATCCAATCCTTAAATGCTGCCTATGCCACATCTGGCCCAATGTACTTAAGTGACCATGAAAATGTGGGTTCAGAAACACCTAAAAGCACTATGACACTTGGCCGTTCTGGGGGACGTCTGCCTTACGGTGTTAGGATGACTGCTATGGGCAGTAGTCCCAATATAGCTAGCAGTGGGGTTGCTAGTGACACCATAGCATTTGGAGAGCATCATCTTCCTCCTGTGAGTATGGCATCTACTGTTCCTCATTCTCTTCGTCAGGCAAGAGATAACACAATCATGGATCTGCAGACACAGCTAAAGGAAGTATTAAGGGAAAACGATCTCTTGCGGAAAGACGTGGAAGTAAAGGAGAGCAAATTAAGTTCTTCAATGAATAGTATCAAGACCTTCTGGAGCCCAGAGTTGAAGAAAGAACGAGCCCTCAGAAAAGATGAAGCTTCCAAAATCACTATTTGGAAGGAACATTATAGAGTTGTGCAAGAGGAAAACCAGGTTAGTTTTACATGTATGTTTACCTCTACTCTCTGAATTCATGTATGTAAGTGAATGGAGCCATTCTTTTTTTCTTTCTTAGGTTTTTTTCTTCTTGGTTCAGTTTTCTTCCTGTTGATTATTTAATGTAAAATGTTCTGTCCTCTGTTTCTTGGTCTTTTTCAGATTTGGTCCTGTGGCTTGATTTTTTTTTTTTTTTTTGTTGCGGTCTCTTCCTGACAACAGTGAAGAGCTGTTCTTTCTGTGGACATTCATGATAGTTTAACTTCAGGATGCTTATGTAACTTTTTTTGTTTTTAGTTCTTTAACAAACTTAAGGTGGAAGAAAGGCAACTTGGTGTGATTAGTTGCTTCTAGAAAATAAATGAGATAACCAAGCATTATAATTCTGGGCTTTGTAGTTCAAGAGCTAAGTGCTGTCTTGTTAGATATAAGAAACACTCATTTGTTATTTTTCTGCCCTCTTCCAGATTATAATTGATGTTTTGGCCATAGACATGTTACATTCAGTAACTTGTAAGTTTGAATTACTTGCCTTCTTAAAAAAATTCTCCTATATTATTAAGGGAGAATTTTAAAGTTGCTACCTCATTGTTGGTGTTAGACTTTATTTTGGGGTTAGATTAATAAAAGTTGTGAAGAAAGTAATAAACTTATTTCGATTTCTGCAGTGTTCATGAATGATGCTAAGAAGTAAAGAAGGAATTACAAATGATGTCTGTCTCTGGTGAAGTAAATCTAATTTAAGATTACTGTTGATTGTTTTGCTATTCTATTACTAATAGCAAAGGCATAGCAAATAGCTCAGGCATTCAGGTCTACTGCTTTGGTTTCTGGAAGAAGATATCACGTTAGATTGTTTTGTGTGTTAAAGCCCCAGACTTACTTTTGGCTCAGTGCTTCTCATCTTTTTTCCTGCCATATTATACCTCATGGCTGTGGCAGGCTCCTATACATAATGATTTTTATCTGTGACAGTGACCTTCAGTAGAAGGAATGTGTGTATGGTAAAAAGGTGTTTAAAATCTTAGGTATGTTTAGTTATAAAAAGCCACCCAGGTGATTTTGGTGTCTCCTCACCTTGAGAATCACTGATGCTCAAGATAAAACACTCAGATGGTATATGACAACAGAATGGGGAAATACCTTTTCTTTAGTTAAAATTTAAGTTGCAGACAGTGAAGTACAATGTGAAAAGTTTATCATTTTCAAATATAAAATGATGGCACATTCTGAAAGTTCTTCTCGTTTGGTGTTGAATTGTAAACATCAAGAGAGGAGCGATGAGTTTGCTTTAATTTAGTCTTGTGGTACAGTATCAATGTAGCTTAGGTCTTAGAAACTGGGGTGGATATTAGGTTCCTTTAGAGACTGATAAATTTGGAGTATGTACTGGTGCAGTATCAGTGCTCAAATATGAGGTACTTTATTTAGACAATGAAGCACCGTAGTGCATCATACTTGAGTATTGTCCAATCTCAAATCATTATCATAAACATAAAATCATTAACATAAAAATCACAGTTTATTTCCATTGTGAAATGGAAAATTGGGTTATTTGGGTTATTTCCATTGACCCAAAAAGTGGCTGTGCTGTAATTTGTAAATATTGTGTAAAAATTGTACATGAATACTTTTCCTTTAAAAGTTTTACCTTTTAGGTATAGATTATGTGTCTGTATAAACGTAAGTATAGTGTGTATACATGCGTACATATGTGTGTATATAAATGCATCTCTATTAATAAATAAAAGTATATTTTTGTACAAGTTGAATTGAGTTTACTGGTTTTATCACTGAATTAGCTAGCCTCCAATGTACCTTTCTGATGATGCCAAAAATGTGTCTACCAAAGATAGCTTTAATTATGAAGCAACTTGGAAATGTCCATTTTAACAAGGAAAAAATTATTGGCATACTTCTCTGTTTTCAGAAAATTAAGGCAGCTAATTAATGCCTATACTTTAAAAGCTGTGTGGGTAAAAAGCAATGGTAATTTCCTTCCTAATATTAAGCTACATTCAAAGATGAAATATTTGAATCTTCTGAAAAGACTAGTAGGGACTCAGCCCTTCAGCCTAGTGGAAGTGAAGCAGCCCATAGGACTGTGATGCCAAAAAAACCATATGTGCTGAAGGAGGGTGAACACTGCCTTATCTAGATTCCGCCCCTTGCCCTAATTAAACACCAGGGCTGGCAGGAATATATTCTTCCTGCATCCACTATAATTATCACACAATCCTAAAATTGTATATCTTTGGTCCAAAAAATGAAGGGTGCAATTCTAAAGTAAATTGAAATACTGCAATGAGATATAGAGAATTGAGAACGCTAATTAATAGATTATAGTGAGCCAGCAGTGGGCCCAATTAAACTGTGCATTCATTATACCCTCCGTGGCCCTCAAGATCAGACATTTTCCACTTTACAAAGAAGATTAGTTTAATAGAATTTACAATAATTAAACAAATTTTCCCATTCCAGCTTGAGACCGGGGTTTTAGATGCGTTCTAAATGTTTGTTCTGCTTGGACAACAGAGATCTTGGTCTGGAATCCTATCAAATGTCAAACCACATTTGTTAGAATTGCCTAATGAGTATACTTCATTATTATGGAGTCCTTTTAGATGAGTGTTTTTTTTCTAAGATTTTATTTATTTATTTTTAGAGAGAGGGGAAGGGAAGGAGAAAGAGAGGGAGCGAAACATCATTGTGTGGTTGCCTCTTGCGCACCCCCTACTGGGGACCTGGCCCACAACCCAGGTGTGTGCCCTGACTGGGAACCGAACTGGCAACCCTTTGGTTTGCAGGCCTGCACTCAATCCACTGAGCTACACCAGCCAGGGCAAGACAAGTGTTTCTAAAATAAATACCAACTGTTTTTATGTCTCATACTGTTTTTGTTACTGAACTTTCAAATATTGGTGGTTGGGGAGATGGTACAATATATATTTTAACAGAAAAGGCATTTTTTCTTTTTTAAAATTGACCATGAGGAAGGCTTTTAGTATGTTTGCTGAAGAATAAAAATCTAGCCATGAGCTTGCTTGAGTGGCAAAGCTAATAAGGCTTTGGATGTTTTATATTTTTTATTTTATTCTAAGCAACATCTAACAAGATGCTGTCATACTTCTTTTATTACTATTATTATGCCTTATAATATTTCTATATGTTGAGTTTAGTTGGAAGCTTATTTTAAAAATAGTTATTTTAAAGTAGTTTCATTGGAATTCTGTGTAGTCATAATACATTCTGTTTAATATAGTGTGGCAAGTGAGTTTAATGTTTTGTGTATTTTTTTGTTCTTGGAGTCTGATTTTATTCAGGATTCAGTTTTTTTGATTCTGGTTTTATTTATTTAAGGATCAAGAGAACTTCAAGGTCAGAAATACAGAAAGATAAACTGACCCTATGTGAATCTTTATTTTATCATTTGTTCTCACTATATGGACACAGGTGACTATTAATATTTTTATAATTTTAGGTTGTGCCTAGATTTGTCACATGATAAAAGCCATTATTATTTGAATTTAAGCTTTTTCATGAGGTTGCTAATTGTGCTGTCATCAATCAAAGTCTGGCTTTAAAATCTGGGGTCTGTGTCTTGGACTATTTGTTTAACTTTTCTATTTGATAATTCTGATTTAACATAAAAATGAATTATGAATGGTTATTAAGAGTACTGTGGATAAATCAGTAGCCCAGTTTATTTTCCAGATAGTTTTGTTATTTTTTGGAGTTCTATGACCTGAGAAAATTGAATCAGAGGTAAAGTGACGCAGACACCAGCCAGCAGTGTCCGTGGCGTTGTGGCTGGACGAGACACGAGAGAAACTCACACAAACTACCGAGTCCTGTGGAGGAAAAGGGATGGCACGGACACTCTCTAAAGAGGAGAGCACCTCGCGCCCCTGCCTACACAGGCTTTTATTATTTTTTTGGGTAGGAATACAGATACAGCTTATTAATCATTGTCTGGCAGCAAGGATCAAACAATAGATAGCATACAAAGGACTATTAGGGCTTATTCTGAGTCAGGGTCTATCACTTAAAAAGCTAAAAAACTTAAGGGACCAAACTCATTTCCTGCCCAGGGCTTTATCATCTAATTAAGAGCATTCTCAGCAAAGCAGGTTTCACAGAATTTTACATATCCTTTCTCAGGCCTGATTACCCAGGGAGCCCATCCTTTCCAGCACAGGGCTGCACCACCCTTTGTCGTAGTTTCAAGCTTAAGTCAGGCAGAGGAGGCAAGGCAGCTGAGAGATTAGGAGACTTCTCGCAGACAGAATGAGGACTCAGGCTTTGTCAAAGCCGAGGGGCGAGGATCCATCAGCCCCTGTCTCCACAGCCCCCCAAGTCCTTCTCTAGGGCTTCCACATGATCATGCCTGTCTTAGGTCATTCTTCCCTTGGGGAATCTTACCCGTCATTGGCTAACTGGTCAAGCATTGGGGCCCAGTTATGGAAAGAGGAGCAGAAGCAGTGCTCCTGCCAGGGAGATAAGCTTTGTCTCCTTAGTGGCTTCTGGTTCTAAGGTCTCTCCCTCAGCCTTAGCCATGGGGGACTTACAGCACCTGAAACCAGGCAGGGCGGTTCCCAACAGTAAAGTATATATATGTTTTTTTGTGGGGAGTTAACAGTCACTTTCAGAAGCAAAATTTGTTCATGTGTGACTTATAGTAATTTAAGCTACCTACCTGTCCATTGGATCCTGTCATGTACACAGCTGTAGAGGTGGTTTTGGAAAATGACTTCTGGTAGAGTTGGTAAGCTTGCTTATCTGAAATGTAGTGCAGTACTGTGAAAAATGGTTCAGTGAATTTAATTGAAAATGTGCAAATATCTGAGAAGGCTTATTTGTGAGGAAATAAGAATTTTCTAGAGGAGTGCAGTCTTTTTTTTTGCCTCTACTGTCTTCTTGCATTTCACAGTGCAATCTAGTGTATGATTTCATACCAATGAAGTAGAATTGTTTTTAGGAATTTGCTAGTTTACAGTAACTTTGCAGATAGCAGCTTAATTAAATACATTTGGAAACCTACTTTTCATTCTCTTGGGCAAAAGAAACCAGAATATGAACTTAGTTTTTAGTTACACTGGTATTGGTCAAGGGCAGTCGTAGTTCCATTTTACTTTTTAAGATCATACTGCTTTGGAATTTGACATGTTACAGGTGCTTTATCTGCCCAGAAAAGTATTTGAGGGGACTAGAAACCATGCTTTATAACAAATGGTTGAGGGAAATAAAGAAGACAAAATGTGTGATATTTTAATTATACTCTGTGTATTTGATGGTCAATCATGTAGAAGGAAGTTGTTTTTCTTTTTGGTATTTTCTTTGGCAGGCCGACACTGGAAAAAGAAGTGCAAATATTAGGGGTTTAGGTTTTTGCTGTGTGGAGGAGTGTATTTTCTCACAAAACCGTATCTATTTGATGGAAGAGTCAGTTTGCAAAATAATTGTTGGCCACTACTAGGGTCAGTTACTGGGAGGCCAGATTGCCTCTGACAACTGTGTGAGTGCTCCGAATCTCTCAGTTCTTCAGAATGCCTGAAGCGACGTGGGGTACAGTGGTGCTTCATAGAGAACCGTTTACAATTTCTCACCATCCTCCCACTCCTTTTTATCCCTCCATCCCTTGCTTCCTCTTTCCCTCTTCCCCTTTGTGAAATGTTATTAAGATGTAATTCAATTTACCCTTTAAAAGTATGTAATATTTTTTCCAAAGATTTAATTAATTTATTTTAGAGAGAGGGAAAGGGAGGAAGAAGGAGAGGGAGAGAAACATTGGTCAGTTGCCTCTCCTGCACACAACCCAGGCGCGTGCCCTGACTGGGAATTGAACTGGCAACCTTTCTGTTGGAGCTCAATCTACTGATCCACATGAGCCAGGGTGTAATATTTTTATTAATCTGACATATTTAAAGAAGAATTTTGAATGACATACCAATAGGTACTGTTTAGAAGTAGTTTATATTGCTGTCTGCAGAGTGGATTGAATGAAGGAAGTCAAGGAAGGCAAATGATTTTGTTGTAGAATGTCTGGATTAATTGGGTAATAGGAATGGAGAAGAAGGTACACATGCATGAGGTATTTTCAAAGAAATATATGGATGTAGGCTATGATGGCAAGAGAGAAGACTACAGTGAACCATGGGGAAATGTTTTTACCATTGATGAAAAATGGATAGAGATTAGAAAGTAGATTTGGATTTAGAGTAAGAAATAGTGAATTTAGTTTTAATGATTTGAGTGAAAAATTTTCTTAAGCTTTTCGAAATAAGAGACTCTTGACTGTGATCTTATGTATATGTACAGGGATGTTATTATATGTATTCTTGTTAATGTTGGAAATGTACTGATCTGATTAACTTAGTAAAACCAGCTATGTCTCTGCTTGTGGGAGTAGGGAGTAGAGAGGAAGCGAGAAGCCGTTAAATGAAGTGGTACGTTTTATATGTATTTCCTTACCCGGCGATTTTTGTGTTTTGGTCTTCTATCTTTGCTGTGGTATTTTTCTTTGAAGGCAAATAACTTGTGATTCACTCAAGAACTTTTCAGTTTTTGAAAGTTACTATTCATTAAAAACGGTCAATAATGGCTTATATTCCTGTGATAGATGAACTTCTGGTAACATGTCCTTTATTTTATTTTAGTTAAGAGCAAGTCCTTGAAGATCACGTACCTATGAATGAGAAATTTGGAGTAAATTTTTTTAAATATTTGCAGAAAAAGTACACTCAGCAAGGAAATGCTTAACTTTGTATTGAAAATATTTAGTTTTTCCTTTATGGACAAGATTAGAAGTGTTTTTATGAACTATGTGTATTTTTCTCATTTTCTGTGCTGCCATGTGCTTTTCTAAAAATACTCATTTTTCTTTCTGGAGTTGGAAAGTTAGCCTTTAACATAGATCTGTTCCTTTTATCTTTCCATATTATTAGCAATAATGATTACTAAAACTACTTCCCTTTGCCCTGGCTGGTGTGGTTCAGTGGATTGAGTGCTGACCTGCAAACCAAAGGATCACCAGTTCATTTCCCAGCGGGGGCACATGCCTGGGTTGTGGGCCAGGTCCCCCAGTAGGGAGCACACAAGAGGCAACCACACACATTGATGTTTCTTTCCCTCTCTTTCCTTCCCCTCTCTATAAAAATAAATATATAAAAATATGTAAAACAAACAAAAAACTACCTCCTTTTGTCTTTGTTTTGGCAGTCTTTTCTACCTAATAGGTTCATGGTAAGTTCTGTTACATTTTGAGAATTGGTGAAGAATACTGAGCTGAAGTGACACCTGTCCAGCTTCATTTCATCTGTGGAGACCTTGTAGATTGAAAAAAAGATCAGCCTTGACATGCACACTATATACCACCTCTTAAGACTAGTTGTTGGCTTAAATACTTGCAGAGTGTGATTGATATACAGGGAGCTATTTTGCTTTGAAATCATCCTTGTATAACTGTTATGGTGTTGGATAAGCCCTCAGCATTTTTATGGTCCCCTTCAGCAGCAATTATCAAACTTTTTGGCTTCAGGACACCTGTACATTTTAAAAAATCATTAAGGAATCTGAAGCAGCTTTGTTTATGTAGGCTTTACCTATCAATATTTGGCACATTAGGTAATAAAATAGAAATTTAAAAAATTAATATATTTAAGAATAAACCCACTAAAGGTAAACATAAATAACATTTGTAATGAAGAATCATTTTGCATGTCTCTTTAATGTCTGGCTTAATAGAAAATAGCAAAATCGCCCTGGCTGGTGTAGCTCAGTGAATTGAGTGCGGGCTGTGAACCAGGCATCACAGGTTCGATTCCCAGTCAGGGCACATGCCTGGGTTGCAGGCCACGGCCCCCAGCAACTACACATTGATGTTACTCTCTCTCTCTCTTTCTCCCTCCCTTCCCTCTCTAAAAATAAATAAATAAAATCTTAAAAAAATAAAATAAAAAAAAGAAAAATAGATCAATCCCTTCTTAAAAAAAAAAAAGGAAATAGCAAAATCTCATGTCCCCTTCTGTTGTGTTGGCCAAAAAGTTTGTTTGTTTTTTTCCCATAAGATGGCTCTAGTAGTGTGTCTTTAACTTCATTTGAAACAATTTTGTTAGATTGTATTCTGACAGCTGTCACATCAGCATGCATTTAAAAAACGTTATCAAAACTGGTGAATTTTTAAAGTATATTCTCCCATTTATTCCCCATGCCATGTACCACCACTCCCTCCAGCATTCCCTGCCCGACCTTAGTTCATGCCAATCAGTCATACCTATAAGTTCTTTGGCTTCTCTATTTCCTATACTATTCTTAATGCTCCTGTGTATTTTGTCCCTATTATTTATGCTTCTTATTCCGTGTACCTTTTCTCCCATTTTCCCCCTCCCTTCCCCCACTGATAACCTTCCATGTGATTTCCATTTTTGTGATTCTGTTCCTGTTCTAGTTGTTTGCTTAGTTTGTTTTTTGTTTTTCAGGTTCAGTTGCTAATAGTTGTGAGTTTGTTGTCATTTTACTGTTCATAGTTTTTGGTCTTCTTAGATAAGTCCCTTTAACATTTCATATAATAAAGGCTTGGTGATGATGAACTCCTTTAACTTGATCTTATCTGGGAAGCACTTGATCTGCCCTTCCATTCTAAATGATAGCTTTGCTGGATGGAGTAATCTTGTATGTAGGTCTTTGCCTTTCATGACTTAGAATACTTCTTTCCAGCCCCTTCTTGCCTATAAGATTTCTTTAGAGAAATCAGCAAATAGTCTTATAGGAAAGTCCTTTATAGGCAACTGTCTCCTTTTCTCTTGCTGCTTTTAAGACTTTCTCCTTATCTTTAATCTTGGGTAATTTCATTATGATATGTCTTGATGCGTTCCTCCTTGGGTCCCACTTCTTTGAGACTCTGTGAGCTTCCTGGACTTGCATGTCTATTTGGGTAAGTTTTCCTTTATTAGTTTTTCAAATAAATTTTCATTTTCTTGTTCTTCCTCTTCTCCTTCTGGCACCCTTATGATTTGGATGCTGTAACCTTTAAAGTTGTCCCAGAGATTCCTAAGCCTAATATATTTTTTTTGATTCTTGTTTCTTAATTCTGTTGAATGTTTATTACTTCCTTCTTTTCCAAATTGTTGACTTTAGTTCTGATTTCCTTTCTTTAGTTTTGGTTCCCTGTATATTTTCCTTTATTACACTCTTCATAGCCTTCACTTCTTCTTCTCTTTTGTGTCTGTACTCAATCATTTCTGTGAGCATCCTGATCACCAGTGTTTTGAACTCTGCATATGATAGGTTGGCTATTTCCTTCTCATTTAGTTCTTTTTTTTGAGTTCTGATCTGTTCTTTCATTTGGGTCATGTTTCTTTTTCTCTGTGCACCTGTTACATTGTAAGAGTCAGAGCCTTAGGTATTCCCCAGGGTGGGACAACCCATCTTTGCCTTGTGGCACTGTATGTGGGGGAGGGGTCCTAAAGGAACAATTCAGCTAGCTTGACTCTTGCCCCGCTTTAAGTCACTTCCCCCACTACTCATAAGCAAATTGGGTTCTTTTGGTGCTGATTCCTGGTTGGGTGAGTTTGTGTACATTTTAGGACCCTGTAGGCCCCGTAGGACCCTCTTGTGAGACTGGGAGTTTCTGCCGCTGTTGCAGCCCCCACAGGTTTTTATAGCCAGAGATTTTGAGGCTTTATTTCTGTGCTCTGGAACCCTGAATTTCACCAACTGTCTCACTCTCCAGTTTCTCCTGGTTTATCCGCATGGAAATATGGGACTGCCTGATCTGCCAGCTGTTACCTTGCTGTATCCTCTGGGCTGCTTGTCTCTGCCCCTCCTACCACTCTGGATGAATGTTTCTTTTTTAACTCCTTGGTTGTCAGACTTCTATATAATTTGATTATCCAACAGTTCTGTTTTTTTGTTTGTTTGTTTTTAATTTGGTTGTTGTACTTCTGTTGGCTGTGTGAGGAAGCAAAGCATATCTACCTATACTTCCATTTGGCTGGGAGTCCAAAATTGGTGAATTTTTGTGTAGCCATTTTAATATTGAAGATAGATGAAAATGAGCAACATTTTTGGCATATTATGCTTTATTATTTCAAGAAAGGTAAAAACACAACTGACACACAAAAAAAGATTTGTGCAGTGTGTGGAGAAGGTGCAGTGACTGATGGAATGTGTCAAAAGTAGTTTGGAAAGTTCCGAGCTGGAGATTTCTCATTGTATGATGCTCTAGATGGTCAGGTAGACCAGTTGAAGTTGATAGCAATCAAATCAAGACATTAATTGAGAACAGTCAGTGTTCTATCATGTGTGAGATAGCTGACATACTCAAAATATCAAAATCAATAAAGTTACTGGTAAAAATGAAAACTGTCTTTTATTTTATGGAGAAGACCATACAGACTTTTCAGCCAGCTCAGTCCTTTCATTGGTCTGCTACAGTTTGTTGTTTGCCTGATGTAAATGAAGAAAATCAGGTCTCACATAAATATGTAGTTAGAAAAGGCAGGAGTATTTTCAGAAACCTTTTAAAGTGATTGTGGATTTTGCCCCAGCTGGTGTGGCTCAGTTTGTTGGAATGTTGTCCCACAACCGAAAGGTCACCAATTCCCAGTCAGGGCACAAGCCCTTCTGTGGGCCTGTTTCCTGTCAGGGGCATGTAGAAGGCAGCTGACTGGTGTTTCTTACTCTCCCTTCCTTTCTCTCGAATGAGAATAAAATAGACCTTTAACAAAATGAAATAATTTTGGATTGTTTTGAAATCACACCAGAATATGACAAGTGGTTGTATCTTTTTTTAACATTAACACTTTATTAAAGTGTTCTTTTATATACCTTAAAACCCATCAGTTCTAGGTGTGTACTTCAATGATTTATTTTTTTAGTAAATTTACCAAGGTGTTCAACCCTAACCATAATCCATTTTAGAACATTTTCATCAGCAGGTGGTAATTTCTTAGTTATTTGCAGTTTGGAATCCCAAACACAGTCACTGAGCTTTCCATACTTTGTTACATTCCAAAGAATTGGTCTGTCTTGTGCTTTGAATAGTTCTGTTTACATGTAGAGTGTACACATGAACAATACATGTCCTTTTTCCTGAATTTGTAACATTGTGTATTGATAATTTGGAAAAGATTGGTTCATTGAGTTACGAAGATCTTTCAAATGTTGGCACGTTTCATTAGACAAATTCAAAAAATTCACATTTATTATTGCTTCCTGTCTCATCAGAAAAGTCTTTAGGTATTGGTAAGCTGTCAAGCTCACCAGATTCTGAAAGTTTTCAAATTTTTCCAGAGATACAAGTTTTTTTTTTCAAGGTTCTGTTTTTTGCTTGAAAGCTTAAATTTTATCATTGGCAAGAAATATTATAAGTTATTGTTTTTGAGGTATCAGGTTTGTTTTCTTAATTTTGGAGAAAAATTCAGCCTTATGACTGAGATTGAATAATTGTAGGTTGTCAGTTCAGTCTTTGTAATTAAAATGGTGTTCATTGAGACAGCCATAATATTTCCATGTGTAACAAAAGTGTTTTCTGCCTCTTTGAAGATATTAGTTGAGCAAAGAGAGACCTGAATATTTCGACTATTTGAGTAAAATGTTCCAGGCAGAAGAGAATTCTAAAGGAGTTTTATGACCCTGATAAGAGATTGCTACTAGAGTCTTGACTAGATTATTCTTTAGATAATGTCCTTCCTTTATCTGTTTATTTATGTAATGAAATATCATGGTCTCTGACATTAATAAGGCTTTTGCTTCTTTGCCATGGTTTAGGAAATTACACTAATTCTTCAGTAATACTAAGTAATGGGAAAAGACTAGATAAACTTCATTGACCAAAATTCAGCCCAGGCTATGTTAAATAATAGGAAAACCTTCTAGAAAGCCAAAAGAGTACTTCTTCAAAGTTTTGGAGTGAGTTTATCCATGCACATTGAATGAAAATCCTGCTTTGAGATCTGTTAACGTTTTTTGGTTGTGCGTTTTCAGATATTTTATTAGAGATGCCACCTTTTTTTCTGGCAAGCCATGAAGTTGTTCATCTATTTTTAAATACTAGTTTTAATGTTTAATATTTAATATTTACTCATTGATTTAACAAATATAGAGCACCTACTTGGCACTATTATATATATTTTTTTCTGGTGAATTGTCCTAACTAAAAATAAAGCTGAAAGCAATGTGAAAACTTTAGGAGGTGGTAACTTACTTTCTTGAGTGTTTGGATTCCTAACTAACATTAAAATTAAAGTGATTTAGTGATTTAGAGAATACATTTATTTTCTCCTGGATTTTTCTTTTCATACTACATCTTATTTTGTAGGATAAAATGCATATGAGGACAATAGATTTCTGGAAACACATAGTAAGTCTTAGTAGAAACATCAGTGAAAGAAAGAACTAGTTGAAAATGGTCAAAAGATCAGTGTTTCTTTGTTGATGTTTGTTTGTTTTGTTGATAGTATAGATTTCTTTGTCCTTGGAGAGGTTCCTAGGGGTGGGCTATTTTAGTCAGTAGTTATAGTTGGCTAACTAGTAACTGTTTTCTTTATCGAGTGTTTTGTGGTGAGGATTCCACTTTGTCTCATCAGCTACCTAGTTCTTACTGTGAAGGAATTCAAAAAGGATAAGAACATATTAATCAATTTTGGTTGTAATTATGTCCTTCCTAATGTTGAATTTTGTTCTTACTCTCTGGGAGCTGTTTAATACAGCCACATTCATAACCCTAAATAAAGGAGGATCTAAATTTCTCAAGAATCACTGCATACTTTAAAAATTATCTTGTGAGAGGTGCTTGAACATTATAATTTGTTGCCCTGAAAAAGCAAAGAGCAAATCATTAAGAATTTCTTGACTATGGGAATCTGTGTAACTGTTGCTTAACTATTAGTAAGTATCACAAAATTCTAAAAGAGACCACTCAGTTTTAAAAACTAAGAATATTGGCAGATGATTTATATTAAAATATGCCCAAAGAAAATGTGTGTAACTTTTTATTACCTAATTTGTGCTTGAGGAATACAGTATCTCCTTTCCCCAAGCTTCAGATAAGAAGCTTTCTTTTTTTATCCTCATCCAGGGACATACAAGCTCATTGATTTTAGAGAGAGGGGAAGAGGGTGGAGAGAAACATCTATGTGAAAGAGAAACATTGGTTGGCTGCCTCACATTTCTCTGATCAGGGACTGAATCTGCAACCCAGGCATGTGCCCTGACCAGGAATAGAGCCTGCAACCTTTCAGTTTATGGGATGATGTTCCAACCAACTGAGCCACACTGGCCAGAGTGCAAGAAGTTGTTTTTGAGTGTTGAAGCCATGATACCTGTTGCCTTCTGCTGAAGTTGCATTATATATGCTTAAGCATATTCGTTTGTATGTTTCATTTTGGTTTTAAAATTCTATGGTAAAAAAGAGAAATCATGGATTTTTATTTTCTGGTACTGCCAGCATAAGATCTGATGAGAGATTGTCGGTTTTGTTACACAATTTTGTTGCTCTGAAGCAGGGATTTGGACAAGGTAAGCTCTTAAGTTTTCCTTCATGCTACAAAATTTTCTGATGAAGAAAGTTAGTCCTTCATTTTTATAGTATTTTAAAAAGTATAACTGAAGGAAATACTTTTTCAGATAAAGTTTCTTCCTTGTTTATATTGAGTTTTTCATGTTTTGTGAAATCTAGGATGAGATATGTGTTTATAATACAGGTATTTTCATTGTCAAAAATATAAATAATGGTATGTTAGAGTTTTTCTGTTTGGGCTAAAGAGTTTAGGATAGGTATTTTATACAGGGTCCAGCAGTGTGAGGCCTGTAAGACCTACTTGAGTGTGGTTGGTAGGGTAACAGTATGGGTATAATAATTTGTAGTTTTAATTTGAACATTTCTTGAGTGTGATATTGTTATGTCACAGAATTACATGCTTATGATTTTGTAATAATTTTTTTTGTAATTAAAAAGTGGGCATTATTTGTGCTAGACCCTGTATATTTTTTTCTTTTTATACTAGTATTATTTCTTGGTTGCTGGATTGAAATGATGATACTAAAATGGAAGGAAAACTGCTTTGATTAGTCATTCACAGATAAATATTTAAGCATAATACAACTTTTCTTTTTTACACAATCACATTGTGTTTACATTAAAAACTTACTGCATTCATCTGTTTCAAAGAAAATAATTTTAGGGAGCTAAGTTAAAACTGTTATGTAGGATTTAAAAATCTGAGAAATGGGAAGGATGTATTCAGAAAGTGTTTCTAGTTTTGGTTGTTTTTGAGAGATTTGATAACTTGAATAATCAGCAATTTATTCTTGCCACGTGGCTCTTCTCTTTTTCATGCACACTTGAGCACAGGGACTTAGAATAGGTGCCAGATTCTTAGGGTTACCTGTAGACAGTCTGTCCACAAGCCTGGGAGTCTTCTGCACCCGGCCAAGATGACAGCATGGTAAGGTTCTTAGATTGAGAGGCAGAAAGCTAGAAAGATCAATGGGTAAAGCCCAAATGTGCATAAAGTTAGCAGGATAATTGGGTAGGAAAAGCACTTCTTCTCCTTCTGGTACCAGACTGAGGGTGGGACAAGGGGAAGACTGACACCGTGTTATAGAAGTCAAAATGGCATAGTGGGAGGGAGGTGCTAGATCAGAGAGGCCTGTCAGTCTAGCCTGGAAAAAGAAGGGACTGGTTGGGATGTGGCCTCACATGAAGTGTGGAAAAGTTTGGGAAGTTGATTGGTCATTTTGAGAAAGCACTAGCCCTTTCCACATGCAAGCTAATATAATACCAGGGGAACAAAGAAACAGTCTTGGCTCTTGCTGTGGGTTAAGACCTGGATTCACACAGTGTACGTGGTCCAAGGCCTCCATGAGGGAGTCTCTCTGTCTCCCTTGCCCATGGAGTGATGCTTGGGCCTGTGCGTTTGCATACTCTCCTGGGACTTTGTGACCTTGCAGCCCTAGCAGCCACATGGCCCATGGCTTTGTGGGCTCCACACGCAGGCTTCAGGAGGGAGCCTGAAATGATCAGCTGCTGGGAATAAGCTACATTACCTGGGTGGGTGGGGACTATGACCATTTACCAGCTGCCTGCGGGCTCCAAAGGACTGTACTTTAAGTTGGAGCAGGGACTCTGGACACTGGCTTATGTCTTGGTCATCATGAGGACCGTTGGACCTTTTCCATGGCAGAAAGAAGAGAAGCTTTGAAAAGGGAGTCCGCAATTCTTCCAGATAATGCAGCACCTGAATAAAACCTCTTCCCTTTTGCACCAGCATCTGCCTCATGAGTTGGGCTTTTGTGGTGACAGGCAGCTGAGCCTCTGTTTTTTTGTTCAGTTACATTCAGAGAGAAGCATACTTTAATGAATGTTTCCAGTCTTTCCTGTCATGTAATTCAAGGGTTACATTCCTTGTTTCTCTATAAGATGAGAGATGAAGCAGGTAAAAGGGGACCTTAAATGGTAGTGGGTAAATTCCTGAGTTTCCCTTGGTATTTCTGAAGATAGGTAATTATTTTCAAGATGTAGTATATTGTTCCTCAGTTGTTGGAAAGTTGTGGTAACATTGGCTGCCACAGTAACTTGGAAGCAGAAGGCATTTCTTGGACTTAGGGTAGAGAAGGCCTAGGATTGCTAGATACCCTGCAATGCTTAGGGAAGCCCTGCATATTGCAAAGTTCTTCCTCGTTCCTTTTGATTTTCAAATGTCTTGCCAGAAGTTTGTGTAGGTGAATTCTGTTTATAATAACTTGAACCTAGATCCTAACTACATAAATGTACATAATTACATTACCATCTCTTCACTGGCTACAATATGCACTAAATTTTTTAGCAGTGGGCTACTCTGTAAGATAATACAAGATTGTACCTTGTTTTGTTTGAATGTAACCTAGTGTTTTTATCATTTTAGAAAACTACCCTAATAGCAGCATTGCATTGTTGGACAGTGTGCCACCTGTTCAGAATATCTCCTTGTGTGTACATGAATCTTGGTATAGCTATCTGCAGCATTTACATTACTAGCATACATATTATTTTATTATAATTTTTTTCATAGAACATTATATTAATTTTTAAATTAAATTTATGGTGGTGACATTGGTTAATGAGATCATGTAGGTTTCAAGTGTATATTTCTATGATATATTATCTGTATATTGCATTATGTGCCCACCACCCAAAGTCAAACCATCTTCCATCCCATATATTTGGCCCCCTTTACTCTTTACTCCCCTCCTTCCCTCTGGTAACCACCATAGTGTTCTGTGTGTCTGTGAGTTTGTTTTATATCCCCCACGTAAGTGAAATCATATGGTTCTTAGCTTTTTCTGACTGACTACTTCACTTAGCATATTTTCAAGGTGCATCCATATCGTCGCAAATGACACTATTTCCTCTTTATTTCTTACAGCTGAGTGGTATTCCATAGTATATGTGGGAGAGTCCCCCTCAAAAATGGAATTGTCTTCTGGAGTGCAGATTCCTTGTAGCACAGGCTTCCCCTCCTAGGTGTTATTGTGAGAGGCTGAGTTTGGCTTCAGTGAATTTTTTTGAAGACTCTTTCAATGCATTTGCCCATTTGATAATGGGTGATTTACGAGCGCACCTGCCCACACTGTGCTGAGTGTTCAGCAGTTTTTGACCAAAAACAGCATGACCCCCATGCCCCACCCTCCCTATTCATCCGATCTTGCCCTGAGTGAATTTTTTTTTGTTTCCCTGGATGAAAAAAGTCCTCAAAGGGAAATATTTTGCTGATGTGGAAGAGTTGAAACAAAAAATGGCAGAAGCACTAGAAGACATCAAGATGGATAAGTTCAAAAACTGTTTTGAGCAGTGGAAAAAAAGTCTTGGTAGTTGTATTGCATCAGTGGAGAATACTTTAAAGGTGACTGAAGTTTAAACATTCAAGAGTAAATAACACAGTTTTTTATAAATAAGTTCCATTTTTCTTGGTTCCCCCCTCGTCGTATCGTATATTTAGTTACCGCGTCTTCTGTATCCATCCTTTATGGAAAGACACTTCGATTGTCTCCTCATTTGCAGTGACCTGTTTTTGAGTTTCTTCAGGCAGATACCCAGAAGAGGGATTGCTGGGTCATATGGTGACTCTATTTTTAACTTTTTGAGGAACCACCATACTGTTTCCATAGTGGCTGCACCAGTGTACATTCCCACCAGCAGTGGGTGAGGGTTCCTTTTTCTCCACAACCTCTTCAGCACTTGTTATTACCTGTCATGTTGACAGTAGCAATTCTGACAGGTGTGAGATGGCATCTCATTGTACTTTTCTTTTGCCTTTCTCTAATAGCTAGTGAAGTTGAATATCTTTTCATATATCTGTTGGCCATTTGTTTGTCTCCTGAAGGCAGCCTATAGTTGGCTTTTGTTTTTGATGCAGTCTGATACTCTATGTCTCTTTATTGGTGATTTCAGTCCAAGTACATTTAGGGTAATTATTGATGTATGAGGATTTCATACAGCCACTTTGTCTTTTGTTTTCTTGAGCTCTGTGCCTCCATTGGTTCTTTTCCTTTGTGTTTATGTCTGTTGTTTTTGTTTGGTAGTATTCCATACTTTCCTCTGTTTCCTCTTTTTTTAAGCTCTGTGTCTCAATTTGGTTTTTTGTGTGCGTGCAGTTACCATTAGGTTTATGGAAAGAAAGTTTCATGTATACAATATTACTTTTTCTTTTGTATGTATTTGATCTCCGTCCTCCTTTGCAAATTCACACCTTTACCTCCAGTTCTTTTATGTTTGTATTGTCACAAGTTATCCTTGGTTTTGCTGTAAGTTTGTTGGTGTTATTATTACTTGTAGTTTTGTGACCTTTTGTTCCTTGTTTTAGGTAGAATAACCTCCTTGAATATTTCCTGCAGTGGAGGTCTGCATGTGATAAATTCCCTCAGCTTCTGTATGTCTGGAAATATCTTATTTCTCCATCATATTTAAAGGATAACTTTGCTGAATATATTATTCTTGCATGGTAGTTTCTTTCTTTTAGTATTTTGAATATTTGGTTCCACTCTCTTCTGGCTTGTGGAGTTTCTGCTGAGAAGTCTGATGATAACTTGGATTTTCCTTTATATGTACTTTCTTCTTTTCCCTGGTTGCCTTGAGAATTCTCTTTGTCATTCATTTTTGACAGTTTAATACAATGTGTGTTGGAGAAGGCCTCTTTGGATTGAGGTAACTAGGTGTGCTGTTTGCTTCTTGGATTCAAGGATCCAGCTCTTCCCATAGGTTTGGCAAATTCTCATCAACTGTTTGAATAGGGTGTCTGTTCCCTTTTCTCTTTCTTCTTCTGGGGTGCTTACTGTTCTTACATAGCTCTTTCTGATGGAGTCAGATAGTTCTCATTGAGTAATTTTTTTATGCTCAAGTCTCTTTCTTCTTCCCTCTGTGCCATTTCTAGATTTGTGTCTTTTGGGTAAAGTATTCATTTTGTTTCTTGATTTGTTTTTTCAGTGCATTAAATTGCCTGTAGTATTTTTTCACATCTTGTTGAGTATTTACAGAACTGAAATCTTGAATTCTCTGTCACTTGTATCACATATTTACATGTCTTCCAGTTTGTTTTCTGAAGAGTTTTCATTTTCTTTCTGAGATGATTTGCCACCTTGGTTATTTATGGTTCAGTCAAACCTTGGTTCTCAAGTGTTGCCCATCTTGAACAGTTTGGTTCTTGACCATGTTGTTCATAGAAAAAATGTCTTGGTTGTTGAACAAATCTTTGGTTTTCAACCTGACAACTTGTTCTGCTGATACAGTCAGACCTTAGTTCTTGAATATCTCCTATCTTGAACAATTGGGTTCTTAAACAGTCTTCTGGAACAAATTAAGTTCAGGAACTTAAGTTCGAGGTTCCACTGTATTTGATGGATTCCTTCTCTGTCTAGGCTTCTAAGTATGAGTGGCACTTCTCTAGCAGATTAATACGAAGAGGTCTTCCTCTTATTTTCCAGTGCTGTTCTTTGCAGCCAGACGCTGCTGTCAGTGCAGCTGTGATGCATTGGGGTGGAGTGTGCTGCGGGAACTGGCCAGCTTCTTTGTTGTTTTGCCCTCCTGTTAGTAGCATACTTGGACTTCTGCACCCCCAACAGCAGGACTAGTCACAGGGTGCATCCTTTGCTCAGGAAAAAAGTGGTGATTCTCTAGTACTAGGTCTTCTCCAGTTTGCAGATAATACGCTCTGCAATCTGACACTAAGGGTGAATGGAAGCGAGCTCTGGGAGGCTTTGGGGCAGCAAGGCTCCATGGCTTTGTTTCTCTGTCTGAAATGCTGACCACTGGGCAACTGCAGTCACATCTCTGTGGCTGTCTCCTTGCTCAGGTGTCTGGGCTCAGCTGCAGCTTGTACTGCTGAGTCCTACAGGAATGCCCATCGAATCTCTTTGCTACTCCTGGCTGAGGGAGTGCCAGCCACAACCTGATTCTTCCCCTCTCCGTGCTGAAGCCTGCCGTGGACTCCAGGCTGCTGGGCTGCATTGTGGCTCATCTCAACCCTCCTCCATTCTCACCTCCCCCTTTTGCTCCCTCTCACTAACCTTTAGTTGTTTCAGTGCTCTCATTTCTCAAGCATGTTTGTGCGTTGAGCAAGGGAATCCTTAATTGAGTTACAATTCTTTGTTGAAGTTTCTTTGAAACTTTAAGGGGAGAGACCAAGGTGACCTCTCAGACTGCCATTCCTCTCTGATTTTAGTGATTGCACGTGAGGGTGGGATTAATATCTAAAAATTTCAGGATAGTAAAGGGCACATTTAAAATATTTGTTATAAAAGTGAAGGGGTGGCATTGGGTCTGAGGAGCTTAAGAATCACTTGTGTAGTGACTAGGACACTGAATTTTATAAACGGAGACTTACATTCTCATTTTGATCCTGGCTCTGCTGATCAGTACTAGCTACATGGCCATGGGCACTCTGCTTAATCTTCTTGGACCTGGTTTTCTCATCAGTAAAGGCCCAGGGAGTTTACAAGATAGTCTCTAGAGATTGTTTCTTATAAAATTATCTGATTTTTTTGGTCAGTTATCCTAATGGGATTCTCTGAGTCTCTTCAGCTTGATTTTAAGGACCTAATTCGACTGATTTATATTAACTAAGTTAGGCGCTCCTGGGAATTAGAAATACTTGACTAGTGATGTTCTCTCCAAGGTAGGCAGCGTAAAATCAGTGCTTACATACAAAGAGCAAAGAGCCTTCATGTGAGTGGCATCAGGTGTCAAATGGAGAAAATGCTTTTATGGTGGTTGTGATAGTTAAGTGAGATTAAATAAGATAATATGTGTAAGATGATGCACAAGACTAGACTACATGATGTTAATAAATGTTAATTAGAATCAAGTCAGATATTTTATAAACAAATAATACTGTATAACATTCTTTGAGGTATGAAGTGTACTTTATAATCTGCTATGAAAACAGAAATAGTAGCATGGCACCTATGCAGTATTTCTAGAAAGTGGATCACAATGAATAATAAGCTTCATTTGGATAACTGATCACTACCCGAGTAGCCTAACATTCCTGAAGGAGTTTCCAGAAACTTCGAGTAGGGAAATTAGCTCTCAGGATTTTCAGTTACAGTCATATCCATTACTTAACAATTTTATTTCTACAGTGACTCATTGATGAATTAAGGAGTGCTTTCTTTCCCAAAAGGAATATTTCTAGAAATAATGTTTTTACTACTCTGCTTTCTTTTCTGTGGTAAGGAGTTTCTGGCTGGTCATTTGGGCCCAAAATTCTCTACAAATACTTTAAATTATGTGTGTTGTGTGAAGAACATTTAACCTTCACAAGAATGTGAATTTCATGGGATCCAAAGACTTCTGGGAAGGAGGTGACATTAGGTTAAGAGAAAGGACAGGGAAAACATATAGGTGATCAATTGGACAGATGGTAAAGATAATTTGATTAGTTTAAATGATCATCTATATCGGCACATGTAAATTAAACATAGTGAAGTACTTTACTTCTCTTGTTTTGATTAGATGCAAAGCTTGCATTAATGAGCCCCAGAGTTGGATTTCACACACCAGTAAAATAAAAATGAACAGCAGCAGCAAGCTACCATCAACCCTGCAAAAAAATTGGTGGATGTAACTGATATGGGATTGTCAAATAAATACAATTAAAAAGAGATAATGATCCTATATTTCCACTGCCATTTTATTAAAGAAAGCACATTTGAAAAAAAAAATCCTCACCTGAGGATATATTTATTGCTTTTAGAGAGAGGAAGAGGGGAAGAGAGAGACAGACATCAGTGTGAGGGAGGAACATTCATCAGTTACTTCCTGTATGTGCCCTGACCAGGGTCGGAACCCACAACCTAGGCACATGCCTTGACTGGGGATTGAACTGGCAGCTTTTTGGTGTATGGGATGATGTGCCAACCAACTGAGCCACCTGGCCAGGGGTAGAAAAAAGCATATTAACACCAAAGGAGTTAGAATTGCATAATCTCAGAGTATAGGACAGTTCTTCTTAAGAAAATATATAGCTTTTAATGTTACACTGACAATTTTATTGAGGATTGGTGGAAACTTGTTTATGGACTGGTATTTAAGAAGCATTGGTTTATTATAGGGATCATCATATTTGGCATGTGGGCCTAATCCTCCTGCCTACAGGATTTGTACATGCCCCATGAGCTAAGAATGTTTTTGCATTTTTAAATGATTGAAAAAAATAAAAAGAATAATATTCTTCTTTTATTTTACATATATTTATGTAAATGAATATTCATGTGTATAGCACATGAAAATTAAATGAAATCCAAACTTCAGTGTCTAAAAGTTTTTTTTGGAATACACCATGCTTACTTGTTTACATATAGCTATTTTCCCACAATGACAGTACAGCTGAGTAGTTTTGACATTCTAAGCCTGAAAAATTTAATATGAGGGGGACCCCAAAAAACCTTATAAATTATCTTTGGAGGGTAGCCCTTTGTAGTACAGGCTTCCCCTGCTAGGTGAGTGTTACAGGAACTTATC
This sequence comes from Tonatia bakeri, assembly GCA_004024845.1. Taxonomy (NCBI): domain Eukaryota; kingdom Metazoa; phylum Chordata; class Mammalia; order Chiroptera; family Phyllostomidae; genus Tonatia; species Tonatia bakeri. The sequence continues at coordinate 111,731 of PVIA01005021.1, forward strand.
TGTATTGGTGTGCCAGCTGGTGTTGTGAGAGGATGCTTTTGGCTTCAGTGGATTTTTTTGAAGGCTCTTACAGGGAATTTGCCCATTTCCTGATGGGTGATTTATGAGTGCACCTGCCCACTCCACACTGAGTATTCAGCAGTTTTTGACCAAAAAACCTGGCATGACCCCTGTGCCCCACCCTCTCTATTCAGCTCATCTCCTCATGAGTGACTTTTTTTGTTTCCCCAATGAAAAAAGTCCTCAAAGGGAACTGTTCTGTTGATGTGGAAGAGCTGAAAGAAAAAATGGCAGAAGCACTAGAAGGTCTAAAATTGCTAAGGTCAAAAACTGTTTTGAGCAGTGGAAAAAAATGTCTTGATAGAGGTATTGCACAAATGGAGAGTACTTTGAAGGTGACTGAAGTTTAAACATGTAAGAGTAAATACACAACTTTTAATAAATAAATTATTGGTCCCCCTTTGTATCTGGCCCTTTATACAGAAAGTTCACTGACATCTAGTTTAGACAACAGAATAACTGGTAATCACTAACAGACTACAACTACTATTACTTACTAAGGAGCAAGCCCTGTATATGTGCTTTGCCTGTATTATCATCATCATAATAATCTTACGAGGTAGATACTGTTGTTTTTATTTTACTGATATGGTCACACAGCTGTTAAGTGGCAGAAGCAGGATCCAAGCCCAATGTGTTCCATTGTCTGTACTCCTTCCTACTGTGCTGGGCTGTCAGAAAAAAGAAACAGAGGACACTTCAGGACACTGAATATGTTCTTCACATTTACCTTAATTATTTAAGGGAAGGAGGGAATTAACCTTATTCTGTAGTTGCTCAAAATGTTAAGATTGAGTAGTCGAATATAAAAGTGAACGTTGACTACTTCATGGCATGTGAACTTTTTTTGTTGTCATTGGATTCAGTGGACTTTTCCAAGAGGTGTGTTCATTGAGATGATCTCTTTGTTGTTGTCTTACTTATTGAACTTTTAACCACATAAAGAGGTCTTTTCTGGACTCTGTGTTGACTTTATTTTTGGAATAATTAGAATAGTAAAATTGTGTTATTAACATAGGGGAGTGTCACTTTATTTTGTTCTTCACCATCATAAATATTTTTTATGATGTTCCTAGGAGTGAAGTATGCAGGCATAGTTTAATTAAGAAAATTTCATGGCCATTCTGTTTTAGAATAAACTTGGCTTTGTATGCCAAAGAATATGAAATTACCAGTAGTTGGATATTTAGATGAACTTATTCTACAAGAAATTAATATTTTTTTACAGAGAATAAGGCTTTGAGGGGAGGAAGTAAGGTTACAAAAACTGCTTAAATGAAGGAAGGAATATTAGGAAATAAGTAACAACTAGAATTATGGTGATTCTGATTTCACAAATAATGTGTTTAAAAACATCTTTTATACATTTTAATGACAATATAAAATGCTGATTTAAATAAATTGAGATCTAGTAGCTATACTTGTTTTGGATTAAATGTCATCTGTATTTTGAGATTGAAAAATATTTAAATATGTAAAAAAATAAACATGCAAGAATAAATTCACTTAGTTTTGCGATCCTCTGATGCCTAGAAACCTACTGTATCTGAAACTGATTTTAATATATTTAAGACCATACATACAAAAGATAGGATTGACACTTATGATTCTTTTTTCAAATACATATAGTTAACTGCCCAATGATTTTATCTTAGTAGAGATGGAGTCCTGAAGAATGAACTGCAGTGTGTTCCAAGGGTGAAGGTCGTAATTAGGGTGGTTGGAGGGGGGTTTAGGGGATGGAGGTAGGGCAGTGGTAAAGGTTGATTTTTTTTTTTTGCTCATGGTTCACTTTTACCTTCATGTTTTGATGTTGCTTTTTTGCGGTGGAGGGAATGTTCATAGGCTAGGAATATAATGCAGGCAAAACTGCCAGTGTTTTCTATACTAGAGGGAATTGCATTTGTTCAAGTGTTGACCTGCTTCTCAGTTTTTGTGTGGGTATCACTTCTGTTTGCTGTGCTGTTGCTCTTCCTAATAGTGAGATAGAGTTTCCAGTGTTGGTAGAATTATAGCGTTGGTAGTTTCTTTTTTCTTTTACCCATTCCATTCATAATTTGACAGTAATGATTTTGAAAACTGTTGCTTATCACGAGATTTAGCTGGAATTAAAATCTAAAATGTGACTCTGCTAAGGTTGAGGTGGCATATTGTAGTTTTTGACAGCTACTGCTACTTCTTTTACTTGTGACAGATGGCTTCCCCTCCTGGTTGTAATTCACTGCTGATTTTTTCCAAAGAATGAATACCATGTGTTCCCCATTTTGGCTGTGATTGTCTTCTGCCCACTCAGTTGGTCTCAGAGGAACTTGAAATTGGATGTACTTGCTGCTGGCATTTATGGCAGGAAGTGGATACAACTGTGACTCTCTTTGCCAGGTGTTCTTTTATTAGAAGAATTGTGGCTTCCTAAATGTAACGTTATTTCTTTGTCATATCAAGAGTAAATTTTATTCCTTTTTTTAGAGTATGTTTTTCACTTGATGTTGTACAGTATGTATATTTTGGTGGCATATTTATTACAAATGAGGTTTTTAAATCTGAATTTTACATACTCAAAGATTAGATTGCAGTCTCTTTGCACAAGATACTGAATGAGTAGATCTAGTTTTACTGAGTATAATGAATATAATTGTGAACTAGATTTGTGTCACAAAGACTCCAAAAACAATTGAAATTGTCATATGTGGTATTGAACTTACATTTGAATATGCTTTGTGGTACATATAAATAGACAATAATATCTGTTCATTTTAACTTTCCTGCTCAGTATCTCCCTTGTCTGTTGGTGGATACAAATGACATTATCTTAAATATGTGATAGTCTAAAGATGAGCCAGTTTAGTTGTTTTTTAATATTACACTTGTATTTTATTGTATTTTAATTTAATTTAATTTTCTGAGCCAGTTTAATTCTATGAAAATTCTGTTCAGATTTGGAGCTCCGGTGTTTGGCTTTAAAAAACACCTGCCAGGTCAGATTAAACAAACACAGGGTATTTCTTGACAAGAATACTTAAGAAAACATAAATGAATACTTGTATATTGCCCTCATTAGTGTTGGAACTTGGAATTTTTGTCCTTAAAAGTCACCGTTCTGTGAAACTCTCCTGCATTTGGCTGAGTGAATGGAGTGCAGTGACGGTCAAAGCGTCGCTCACGCATGGCAGACAGTTTCCAAACCTGTCTTGGTAATCTTTCTAGCCAAAAAACCAGCTCATGGTTTTAACCTTGCCTCATGTTGGCATCACTTAAGAAAAAAAATAAAAGATGCCTTGTCCCACCTTCACCCCCAGAGATTCTTACTTAACTTGGACTAGAGCACCACCTCCACGTGGGGATTTTTTAAAGCTCCCTAGACAATGCGGATGTGTAGTCAAGGTTGAGAACCACTGGCTACTACTGATGGTATGTGAGCTGAAATTTATTTCAGTATTCTGCCTAGTGAGGTGATGTGTGAATATTTAAAAACAATTTACAATTGGAATGGATAGAGATCGGTTATCATTGGAATTTGAGAGTACAAATATAGCCTGAGGGTGATTAGATTGCACCAGTATTTTGTGGCATTTTTACAGATTTGGCTTCACAGGGTAGCTGGAAGGGTGAATGAGCAGGGACCAGGAGGTCATATTGAAATGGCAATATTCCAGGCCTAGGGCTGTTGTTAAAGAGGATGAGAGGGTGAAAAGAAGAGAGTGAAATTAGAATGGGCTCTGGCTTCTGGGAGACTTGCAATAAAGGAATGGAATGGGAGGTCACGCTGGGATCTAAGTCTTGAAACAGACATGTACTTCTTCCTCACCCTGCAGATGTGGCTGGAGGTCATCCTTCTGGGAGACCAGGAAGTGGTAGTGGTGAAATGAATGGAATGAGGCGGTTGCCTTTTACATTTAAGCTTGTTCTCTGCAAAGTGGCAGAAGGCTCCAGTATCTCTTCCTAGAGAATTTTTCTAGCTTAAGTGAATAAGAATCACCTGGGATCACTTGTTAAAAATGTAAATTTGGAGCCCTACTGCCAAAGTTTGTGGTTTAGGATTGCTGGGGTAGGACTCAGGCATCTATTTTTAATAAGCACATTGGTCAAGGTTAATCAAACTGTTTTGTTTGCTTACCGTCTTTGCAGTGTTTGCCCTGTCCTTTGTAGCATTCTTTAGTGTATTTTTTAAAAATAATTGACTTTTAAAAAATGGAATCTTGTTTTAAAATGAAACTCTCAGTGTCTTACATGGAAAACATAGTACTTAAAATAAATAACTGTAAAAGTAAATACATAGCTACTTAAAAAAGGTCATGAATATATGTATCACTGCATATTATCTGGAATACCATTTTGAGAAATATGCCATTTGTGATTCTCATACAAGTAGTTTTCTCATTATACTTGGAAATATAGACAAATATATGCAAATAGAGACAAAAACTTTCATGTAGACTGAGTGGATTTTCAGTTTTGGTTGTACACTAGAATTTCATGAAGAACTTTCAAAGATATTTTTGGCTATTACCCATCCCTAGAAAAACCTGATTTTATTGATATTTGATAGGACCTGGGCATCAATATTTTTAAAACTTTCCCAGGTAGTGTAATCATAATGTATATTTTTGGGGTGAGAATATAGAGATTTAAAAAAGTACGATGTAAATAGACTAAGAAGCATACATTCATGAGTGCTGAGTGAATTTTCTAGGTAGAATTACAAGTAAGGAACAGTGGCCGCCTAGGAGTACAGCAGGGTGGAGGGAAAGGAAGGTGAACTGGTGAAGTGTCAAGGCTTTTTTATTTATCCTGATTTTCTCCTCTGCCCCAGCTTGCTTCTCTGTTTTCTGTTCTTGGTGTGAGTGGTAAGATATTTATCTAGTCAGATGGTCCTCACACTTAAGTGTGCATCATAATTATGTGGAAAGGTTTGTTAAAACACAAATTGTGGGGCCCCACCTTCAGAGTTTCTGATTGAGTAGGCTTGGGGCAGCCCCCAAGAATATGTATTTCTAACAGTTTCCCAGGTGATGTTTATGCTGCTGTCCAGGCATCACACTTGAAGAAACACTAGTCAACCCAGCTAGATACATAGAACATTAGACTTAGATTTATTATCTCTTCATATATCCAGAACACTTTAAAAAGAATGAAACAACCACAAACCCATGTATCCTTTACTCTGAATTAGCAAATGTCGATGGTGTGTGGAGAAACATTCATTCTGAATTAACATTTCCACTTTGGGAATAGTAGGCTGCTGTATCTTCACACTTTTGAGTACGGTGAGTGAAATATGACAACTTTCTGGTCTTGAGATTAGTGCTTTTTAGGTTAAATTGCTATAATCTTGAAAAGGCAATTATGGTCTTTTAGGTTGTTTGATTAGTCTTTTAGGCAACAGTCGGTGTAGGTTTTAAAATGGAGAAGTATGATGAAATCATTTTGGAGTGTCAACAGCAGAATTCCCAAATAGAAATTCTCTTGATACCTTACAGCTGAAATCTTTCCACTAAATTCAATACATGTTTTTTTGTTAATCACTGTAAAGGTTATGAGATGTGCAGATGTGCTCATTTTATCTTCTCTTTGAACATGCTAGAGAAACAATAATGTGGCTCCTATCCTCCTTCTTTCTTCTCCTAAGGATTTGGCAGTACTTTTATAAAGTAAATCTAGTTCGAATTCCTAGGGCAGGAATCTTTTTTCCTAGTTTAATGGAGAAAATTGCTGTGTAGCCTTCTTAGGGTACCAGTTAACATTGTTTTAATTCTGTACCTTAGTAAAATGGGTATGAGTGGATCTGAAGAAGTTAGACATGTTGGGAGTTGCATTTTTTTAAAGGCTTTATTTATTTATGTATTTTTAGATAGTGGGGGGCGGGGAGAAAGAGAGGGAAACATCAATGTGTGGTTGCCTCTCATGCACCCCTACTGGGGATCTGACCTGCACCCCAGGCATGTGGCCTGACTGGGAATCAAACTGGTGACCCTTTGGTCTGCAGTCCAGCACTCAGTCCACTGAGCCACACCAGGCAGGGTGGTAGTTGCATTTGTTCTTCACCAAAATAGTAATTGCCCTAGTAGACTTAGTCATAAATGCTTTAAGTGTATATGAAACTGTTAGCTGTAGTTAACAGTGATTTATCCTGACTTGGATGAAGTGGTGATGAATATCCAAAAAAGGAGGACTAAGTTGTACCTAGAAATCAGTTTCACTGTTGAATTTAACTTCCAATATTTTCCTTTGGAATAAGTTAATTTCAGGATTTATCTGGATTTTTTGAAATCCAAAGGCAAAGAAGGAAATTGGGGTTGATTATAGGTTTCAGAGAATTAAGGATTTTGAACTGCCAGCATCTGTTAAGAATCTTTAAAATATGCTGATAGTTAAATGAATTTTAAAAATCATAATTTAAAACAATATCTATTTTAATTCACAAATTAATTTTATTTTAAATTTATTCTTGGTGAAAAAAAGCAGTGGTTTTCAAGAGTTTGAAGACTATCAGAATTGAAAGTTTACTACTTGAAAAAGTCAAAACCAGAAACTATAATATAAAAGAAAAGGTTAATAATGTTGCATTAATTTTTTTTTCTATTTAAAAACCACCATAAACTATGTTAAAAGAAAAATGACACACTTGGAAATATATTTGTAACATACACAGCAGGCAAAATGTTATGTAGGCTCTTAAAATGGATTAGGAAAATGGGTAAATGTCCCAATAACAAATGGGCAAAGAATAAGAACAACTAAGTCACAAAGGAAGGAACACAAAGTACCAGATGTGCATAAATGTTCAGCCTTATTTGCAATCTAAGAAATGTCGGAAAGTGAAGGAAAGCAAGAAAGAAAATACCCGAAGTTGTCATAGGTATAGGGAAAGGGCCACTCCCAGACATTGTTTGGTGGAAGTAAATCTGTACAGACCCCTTTTTGGTATAATTTGTAATATATTTCAAAATTATAGCTGCATACCCAGCAATCCAGTGGTTCTACCTATGAAAATTGATTCATATTATGAAATTCATAACTATGAAATTATTTAATAATTATATGGAATTCTTTGGAGGCATTTTATCCCATTTTTTTGTTGTAAAATACACATTACATTTACAATACACATTACATTTACATATCATCTTCAATTTCCCATCTTAAACATTTTTCAAGCATACACTTAGCTCAGTGGCATAAAGTCCATTCATATTTTTGTGTAACCATCACTGCCATCCAACTCTAGAACCCTTTTTACCCTGTAAAACTGAATCTCTCTACAAGTTAAACAATAACTCCCCATTTGTAACCCCTGGCCACCACTGTCCTATTTTCTGTCTCTATAAACTTGATTGTTGTAGATAAATCATATAAGAGGAATCCTATTTGTCTTTTGTGACTGGCTTATTTCATTTAGTATGTCCTCAAGGGTCATCCATGTTGTAGCATATGTCAGAATTGCATTCCTTTTTAAGGAAGATTAGGAGGAGGGTAGATAGGAAGTGACTGCTGATGGGTACTGAATTTCTGTTAGAAGCGATGAAAAGTGTTCCAGAATTAGACAGTAGGGATTGATGTACAACTTTTAATATGCTGAAAACCACAGGTGAGAAAACAGGTCAACTGTATGGTATATGAATTATATCTCAATAAAGCTGTTTTTAAAAAATTTCAATGTCAGTCATACCTCAGTTAAAAAATTTCAAGAAGAATAGAATACATGTAATATAGTCGTCTTAAAATTTGCCCTTCCACCATTCCAGTTTTTTTTTTACAAAATGATCATTAATTATAATTATTTCTTATATAACTTTCTAGAAATATTTTTATTTCATGATAGAGCTTAGATTCGAAACAACTTATAAGTTATTTAGATCCCTGTACGCCTAGTGTCATCATCAATAAAATTGAAATAATAGTATATGTCTCATATTGAGGATTAAAGGAATTAACATATAAAAAATGCTTGGTACAATCTGGCATATAAAAACTACTCATTAAATGCTAGTAGTTATTATTTAAGGTGTAAATTTATTGGTAAAATATGAAAAGTCATTTTGTTTTTTGATAAAATTTTTATGTGTGATGTTTTTGTATTCCTGTGGATTTCCCATGTCTTTTCTCTCCCGTCCCCTCAGTTCTGTGTATTAATACCTATTATTTTGACCAGTGCCTTCATTTTGTCATGGCCTATGCAAACTGAGGAGCTGTCACACTTGTTTCCTTCTGGCGATAAACACAAGTTAAATTACTGATATTTTACAGATTATCTCAATCATGTTTTAAAAGACAGTGTGAAACAGAATAACATGAATCCTGATTGGCTAAATTCAGGATTCTGAGAACCCTGGTAGTTACTTTTGGGCTCCCCAATATGCTCTGTTTTTGATGCTTGAGGAGGAAAACTGATTTGGGATTTTCTTTTTTTGTCTTGGTTCTAGCACATGCAAATGACAATCCAGGCTCTCCAGGATGAATTACGGATCCAAAGAGACCTGAACCAGCTGTTTCAGCAAGACAGTAGCAGTAGGACTGGGGAGCCTTGTGTGGCAGAGCTGACAGAAGAGAATTTCCAGAGGCTACATGCTGAACATGAAAGACAGGCCAAAGAGCTGTTCCTTCTTCGAAAGACTTTGGAGGAAATGGAACTGCGTATTGAGACTCAGAAGCAAACCCTGAATGCTCGGGATGAATCCATTAAGAAACTTCTGGAGATGTTGCAGAGCAAAGGACTTTCTGCTAAGGCTACTGAGGAAGACCATGAGCGAACAAGACGACTGGCAGAGGCAGAGATGCACGTCCACCACCTAGAAAGCCTTTTGGAGCAGAAGGAAAAAGAGAACAGTATGTTGAGAGAGGTGAGTGACCACTTTTTTCAGTTGTTATAACTTACTGTCTTTTTATCCGTGATTAGTCAGCATCTTGGCCTAGACAAATTTATATGCTCTGCTGAGCTAGTAGAAGGGACTTTTTCTTTGGTACATAAGTGCTTCGCTGGTTTCTGTTCTGATTTGCTCTTGTATGAGATGACGTTGACTGGTATATGTATACTGGCTTCATGGCTTTCTGGGTCTTTTTTCCCCCTCCTGGTTTCTGTAGACTCATTTTGTTGCTAGAGGGGCACAGAAGTTTCTTTACTTGTTACTCATCTTTTGATGTGTTCAGAGATGCACACAACAAAACCAGAATCAGAGTAGCTAACTATTGCTCAATTTAAAAATATTAATAAGAGAAAATAAGTGGTAACTTCAGTTTAGGTGTGTTTATAAAGCCCTTGACAGCAGAAATGAATGCTTGCCTTGGGTTTCATGGAAGTTGCCTTGCTGTAAAATATGTGTGATAAAAATCATTTGCTGTCATGGAGGTACAGTGAGAAAGAATGCTGTGTAGGCACAGTATCACTCATCTTTTTAGAGAGTAAACTCAGACTTCAGCTGACCATTGTGACTGTTGATAATTTTTTACTTTTCCAGATAATGCTTCATTTTAAAACAGCATAAATGAAGAATTCACCTTACATTGAATTTAAAAAGTACATAGCTATAATTCTCTATATGTGGTCAGAAACTTCACATAACTTTCAGAGTTAGATAGGGAAGAAAACAACTTAGAACCGTATTAGTCCAGTGTGAGTGATTCCTTTTTAAGTGAAATTTGAGGAAGGAGGTTGAAAAAAGGGAGTACTCCCCAAACAGCAAAATAGCAACTTTAAAATAATACTTCTAAATTTACAGTTTGTTCCATAATTTCTCCTTTTGCAAAAAAAGTCTGAAATATTTCCTGTTAAAACATTTTTATTTTGAAAGAGAAATTCACTGTTTTGTAAAAACAATTTTTTACACAGTAAATCAATTGTAGCTTATTATAGTAAAATTAGAAAATAGATGAGCAAAAACCTAAACCAAGGTATTATTACCTACTGATAACTGTCAGTTTTCATTTTGTGTATATTTTCAGCCATTTTCATTGTGTATACATTCTTTCATTTATTCTATATTTCTTTTCCTTAAAAAGATTGAAAACTGTTTATTAGTATTATCTAATACAACTTTCTGTGATAATAGAAATGTGTGTGGGCTCTGCCACCAGTCACACGTGACTAGCAATTAAAATGTGGCTGGTGTGACTGAAGAACTGACTTTTAAATTTTATTTAAATGTAAGTAATTTAACACTGAATTTAATTAGTCAAATTTAAGTTTAAGTATTTACACGCTGTTAGTGGCTACTGTATTAGTGCAGCTATGCATAATGTAATGTTACCTGCTTTTCTTGAGAATTTATCTTGACCATCTGTCTTCCTTTATCTGTACATTAGAGTTTTATAAATTCAAATGCATGTATGATGTTCCAGTACATTTATTTCAGTATCTTACTGTTGAAAATTTAGATCACTTTTAATTTTTCAGCATTATAAAACAACGCTGTACTGATCCCTAGACATCATTTTTTTAGGATGAACTCCTATAAATAAATTTGCTCAAATGGTGTATATAGTTTTGAAACTTTGAGTAGTCTTGTCTGTTAGAGTAATGGACCAGTTCCTTTTCCCAGGCGTATACTATATAATGTTATGATTAATTTTTAGCAATGTATATGTTATGCTCTTCAAATTACCACATCATTCTGTTTTAGAAAATTTGCTGTGAACTTCTGTGTTATAGGCACATTCTGAGTTTCTTTCAGTTTACTTTAAAAACTTTATATTTTAATGAGACATCTCAGAGCCTGGTCTTAGAACATTGTTAGAGAAATTATAATAATCTCAAATAGCATGCAACATGAAAACTATACCAGCATCATAATGGACTTTGAATGTTACATTTTTACTGCCTCTCTTCTGAATATTTCAACTTGTGCCCATTTATTTTTGAATTGTGGGGTTAATAAATAGTTCATAGTTAAGTATTGTGAAAAGCCACTGTGTTGTTTTGGCGGAGGATGATCAGTAATGTGGTAAATTTGAAAAAGTGATAGAAAAGCCATGAATTTAAGCCATGAACTTATGATTTCATACAACAGACTCCGTAAATATCAAGTCCCACTTATGAATGTAACATGGAAAGAAATACAGGCCTTGTCAATCATACTAACAAACAATTCCAGTTGCCATTAATAAAACAGCATCACCTTGTAGGAAACAGTCATAGAAATTAAAATTATTTAAAAGCAAATGGATGATTGCTTCAGAAACAAATGTTGAGAAAGCTCATTCTCCTTCCTGTTTCTCCTATTACCTTTAAGATTTAGCTCAAATTTCAGTTCCTCTGTGAAGTCTTCCTTGTACAGCTTTATATATATATATATGAACCAATCATGTTATAATATATTTACATATACGTTTCTTCATTGTTCACATAATTTTTTTTGCATCAAAAGTTTTTGTATTTTAATCTTTATATTGCCAGTGTGTAAACAGACACAGTGGGTACTCAAGAAATGTTAGCTGAATAAGTTGAAATACAGGCAAAGAAGTTTAAACCTGCAGCTTACAGAAAGGATAGCCTGTCTAGTTTTTTCCCCCTGGATATTAAAACCTGATGAAAGGTAGAAAACAAACTAAGTTCCCAACCAGTTTTGCTTATGAGTTTACATATAGAAATTACAAATAAAATATTGGCAGATGGAGTCAGCATTATGATAAAATGATACTACTCTGACCAAAAGGAGTTTATTCTGGGAATGCCAGAATGGCTCAATATATTACACACAATTATGAAAAGAGAACCTTGTGGCATTTGATGGCTATCTCAAAGACATTAGACAAAGGTTGCAGACATTCTGATTGTAAACTAAACCAATGAACTAAAAATATGAACTAAATAATAGCTTTACAGCATTATCTAATAAATGTAATAAATACATATGATAAACACATTTCCAGCCAAGAACCAGCATCATGCATACTGTGACATACTAGACATGCCCATTAAAGTTAGGAAGAGGTCAAGGATGGGTGTATTCATCAATATTTAATATTATTTTGGAAGTGTTAAGCAGTGCAATTAGAATAAGGAAATGGAGTAAATAATATCAGTAATGGTAACAGAAAGGATAAATTTTCTTTGCAGTGTAGACAGGAACATTAATGTAAAGATGCCAGTCTCCCCAAGTCTATAAATTCAGTGTAACCCCAGTGGAAGCATTCCTGAAACATTGCCCAAGTGATGTTGCAGTTTATTTGTAAGAACAACAATGCAGGAATACTTGATTAAGCAGATCATGATACTGTATAATATATTTTAAACCCAATGAAACTGGCACAGCAATAGATAGATCAATGAGACAGAACAGAATCCAGAAATAATACAGTTTTAAGTATATGATGAATGTTTTGGAATAATGGCCATCCATTTGGGAAACA